>VZSF01006296.1:253860-292481 GCA_013398295.1 Chionis minor
CCCCACCCCTTATATAAAAATACACGTATATATGTATTTTTTTCTCAGGCAGGATTAGCAGCAGGAAGCTTCAGAAAGCTTGTTCCTGCCATATTAAGCGCAGAATTTTGCATTGTTTGAAATTTTCTTAATTTCAATCACAACGCAACAGGGCACATACATTTCTGCGGTTCCACAAATAAACATCTCTTCCCCCCACCCCTCTCCTCGCCTGACACGACCTCCCCCTCGACACCTGCGAGACCGGAGGGGGCTGCTCACACAGGGACAGCAACAGTCGCAGCGCCCCCTGCACAGAAGGGGCAGGATGCGGGTCCCACGACCACCCGCGGCACCAGACCCAACAACGGGGGATGTGGCATTTGGGAAAAGGACTGGGTGACAAAGCAGCCACACCCCTGCTGGGCACCAACGGGCTGAATTACAAACCTGTGCACGCAGAAACACAAATCGGATAAATAAATAAGAGTTTTTTTCCCCGATGGAAGTCAAGCAGTACAGCAAAAACCTCGGCTCTGCAGAGAGGATTCGGGTACGGCCCCGTTCCTGCAGTGGGGCTGGGGCTGCGTGCCGACGGGAACAACGTGGATGCCACCGGGCGTCCGGGATGCCGGGTCCCTGGTAGCCCTCCTTACTTTGCAATTAGTTTAACTAATTGGGCAACAGCTCCAATGTAATTCACTCGATTCCCCTAAACCATTAATTATTCTGCATTCAGGACAAACACACTCTGCAGTTTGCTGCGCGCAGCGTGCTGGCAGCTTCATTGGCATTCCCAGCACACGGCAGCCGCTGGAAACGGGTGTCTGCGGCTGTGCCGGGCTCTAACGAACCGCGGCGAGGGAACACTCACTTGGCCACACACCGGAGGAGAAAAGGGGGGGGGGGNCTAATTTTCATTTCGTATTAAATCAGCTGCATGTGTGGCCAGAAACCGCTGGCTCCAGCGCAGGGGTGCCGGGTGGCTGCAGCTCCCGCTCCCGGCACCAGTGTGGTGCCAGCACCGGGTGCGGGCAGAGCGCCAGTGGCCGTGCCAGCACCTCACCTCACACGAGGGGGGTCGGTGCCCCACTTCCATCGGCAGGGCGGGCTCGGTTCTCTTGGTTAATTTGGCACATGTCGTTGCCATAGCAGGTGCTCGCTGTGGTTCCCTGAGCACCATGAGGGCTCTGGGCTGGGGCAAGAGGAGACGGCTCTGCTGGGGGGCAAGGAGTCAACGCCAGCACTGTCCACAGGGAGCCAAAACAGGTGGAAAACCACTGGGATCAGGCAACTTGCAGCTCTTGGCACCTGGGGACCGGCTCTGTGGTGCCAACCTGGTCCATCGCTCAATGGTGGGTCCCTCCCCGAGACAACTTTGTCACTGAAAGGGTCACCCGGAGCCACAGCTCCCACCCGAGAGCAGCTCATTCCCGCACGCTCCTGCCTGGGGTCGGACTGCTCCCGTCCCCACATCCTCCTCCCCGCTGCGTCCAGCTGGCCAAGGAACGGAGAAAACTCAGCAGAGGAAGGACACAGCCGGCTTCATGGCCATGCCGCTGGCATGGGGTGGGAAGGACGCGCATGCCCTCCTTCTGGTGCACCGTGAAACCCCCCCTACACCCAGGTGTGAGCGCGGCACAAACGCAGCAAAGCGCTTCTCAGGTTGTCCCCAAAAACACCAAGCAGCCCCTCAGGCTGCCACGTGCTGAGATCATCATGAGCACCCTCCTTGACGCTCGAGGGCCCAGGAGGGCAGGATTTAACAACTCTGGCGCTGTCAGCATGGGGGGGAGTTGGTACGTTGGGAGCCAGAGCCCACGGAGCAGGATTCCCAGGGTGCTGCTCCCGCTCCCGGCCTCCCTCCATGCACGGGCTATGGACGGAGCAGCAGCTCCTGCACCAGTGCAGGTTTGCAGCCCCTCTCCTGGCCCTGCTGCTGGGATGCCCAGGATGTGGCAGACTCAGCCGAAACCAATCCCGTGGGCTCCCGGGCAGCCTGCAGTGCAGCCCTGGGCAGCTGCACCGGCTTCCCCATCTGCACCCTCTGCCCCGCACCGTGGTCGCTTTGTCGATGTCTCGCGCTGCACCGCGGTCTCCTGCGGCAGACCCATGGCATCTCCGGGCCCCCCGCGCCTGCTGGACCCCCGGCTCCTGCTGGACCCCCTGCTCTGCCTGCGGGTAAACGCAGGGCGGGCAGTGGAGAGGGCAGGGGCCACCATCCCTGGGGAGCAGCAACACCTTCCCATGCCTGCCTGCACGCCGTGGGCAGGTCACCGGCAGCGCCGCTCCCAAAGTGTGAACATGGGCCGGGGCAGGGATGACGCTGGGATGCGGTGGGCAGCAGAGCAGGGCATGGCAGGCACGCGGTGGCAGGGGCATGGCAGGGATGGCAGGGACGTGTCACCTACCTGCTCTGCCGGCGGAAGGGGAAGGAGCCGAACGTGCCCTCTCCTCCGTGGGGAGAGGGGACCCCGTGTGCTCAGCCGGCGCTGCCCCCGCACGAAGCAACCCGGGTGACTGCCGGGTACCAGCTCATTCGTGGAGGCGAAAGGGAGCGGCTGGCTGGAGACTCGGCATTTTCAGGAGCTTTTCTTCCCTCTCAGCAGAGATGAAGGAGCGCCCCGGCTTCATCTGTCACTCCAGCGCTGCTGCACGGAGCCGTAGGCGCCGTGTTATGTCCTTGAGACACAGACCGATGCCATCTGGGCAAAATGCCACGAGATCCCTGGAGACCGGGGAGTATCACGCCGCATCCGAGAGCCGCACAGAGCGCCAAGCACGCTGCCGCGATCAACAAATATTAACTGCTTTGTGGCTGGGGCGAAGCGCGGGAGCAGGGGGTGCGTGGGGGGACGGTTTGGCAGGGAGCTGGGGAGCTGGCACGCTGTTAGCCCCCTGCCAGGCATCCCTCCAGCGAGGGCAGCTCCCACGCACGGGCCGGGGGGCAGCGGGCAGGTCTCAGTGGGGCCGGCAGGACGTGGAGCACTGATGCACCTCCGGGCTACGGGACATGGATGCTCGGAGTGCTCCGTCGCCACCTCCGCACCAGCAGTGCTCATGGATGCTGTGCCCTGTGGGGGTTCACAGCTCCCCTACGAGGCTGTCTGGGCACACAGGGCTGCCTGAGCACCCCCTCCCCACAGCTTCCCCCCAGGCGGTGGCCACAGGACCACCACAGAGGGGAAGTCGTCCGAGGGGTATGTGCACTGGGTGCGTTGTCATGGGGAAATCAAATGCCCCGACCTGCCCAGATGAGAGCAAGAGCAAAGGGGCACCCAGAGGGTTTGTCCCCGGCTGCAGGGGTGTCCCCAAGTCTTGGGCAGCAGCTGAAGGGCATGTACCCACCCCTGCTCCTCCTCACCTTCAGGTGGCAGATGTCCTGCACGTGGTGCCAGCCGAGCCACTGCCACGGAGCACCAGGGCTGCAGGTGACCGGCAGACACAGCCATAAACTAGTGGCTTCGGTGCACAGGTCCCCACCAGTGTCCCAGCCACAGAAAAGCAAACCAAGCACTGAAGCCGAAGGCGAAAGGAAGCCATTCAGCACAGAGGGATCACCGGTGCTTTTCCCAGGGGATGGGGAAGTGCCAGCAGCTCTGCCAGTGTCCCCAGCTCTGGCTGTGCTCCACACTGGCACAGGGCAGGGGGCAGCTGGAGCTGGGGAGCTGCAAGCTGCAGAGGGCAGGGCAGGTTTGCACAGACCCCCCCGCTCCCTTCCTCCCACGAGACATCCAGGAATCTTCCCTGATTTAGGGAGTGTAAACCCCACCTGGGCTCTGGCGCCGGAGCAGCCACCGGTGAGGCTGGCAGCTGCACAGCCCTGTGTTGAGGACTCCCCCTCACAGAGTTCTCTGCTTTTGGCTGCTTGGCACTGAAACTTCAACAGGAGATTTTTACACTTGTTGCATCCTCCCCACTCGTTGGGGAGGAAAAGCTCCAGGGAAAAGTGTGCTCCCGCTGCCTGCACCGCAGGCGTCAAGCTCCAGCTGATGAACCAACACAAACCCCCACCATCTGGCTGGAAGGTGTCGGGCAAACCAGAGCGCGCGCAGCCACGGTGAGAGTGGGGACCAGGACCAGCCACGGGCACATCCTGCGCGACGGGACAAACCACCCCACATCAGCTCCCTGCTAACGAAGCTTCACAGCACCTTCAGCCTCTCCTGGGCCAACCCTCGGTCACTGTCTGCATCTACCAGGGAATTGCAGCCCACAAAGGGGAGAGACCAGAGGAGAAAAGGCCTGACCCGCTCAGCTGCCAAAGCACGTGCTCAGCATCCCCGCAGAGCCCCTTCCCTGCCCACAGCCACCCGGGCAGCAGGAGCCCAGCAGCATCCCCTTGCTCTGTGGGGCTGCCCAGCACAGCGCTGAGAGGGAGGACTGGTGCGGCATCAGGCAAATTGCATCCATGTTTTAAAAAGGAGAAAATCCAATATTTGGGGCGAAAAAAAAGTGACGTAAGATAAGTAATAGTCCTGGCAACCCTCAAGCTACTTCAGGCTCCAGAAGAGTCATTCAGAGCATGCTGGTTGAACGTCTGCAGTGCTGAGTTATTGCTGAGACAGACCCCGCTTGTCCTTTTAACATACTCATTCATTTTTATGGGTTGATTCATATCAGTTTCTCTTTTTGCTTATTAATTTGGGCCCTCCCTGGGAGCAGACAACATCCTCCGCACAGAGCCTCCCCAGAGCCACGGCTCCAGCTGCCTTCACCCCAGGACAAAAGCGGCACCAGGGTCTGGCATGGGGGTCCCCGCAGGAGCGATCTCAGCCCCTGTGACCCCTGAGCCACCTGCACCCAAAACCAAAATCATTCTTCTCCACAGCTGACATCTGCCCCGACTGCCCTCGTGTGAGAGGGCATCAACTTTAAAATCGGACTTCCAACAAATTGCAACCAAAGGAGCCCTGTGCCGTCCCTTACCGCAGAACTCCTTTCCTCCCTCAACATCCCACGCGCAAGACCGAGAAACTAATCCAACACCAGGAAGAGCTGGCAGAGGAGCCACTGGGGCTGCCGGCAGGGAGGACGCTGCCCATTGCCCGGTGCCCGTTTTCCTGGCCCTGCACAAACTCTGTGCAACGGGGACCTGGATCTGTCTAGGGTGGGAGAAATCTCTTCCTGGCCGAGACTTTACTATCAGGGCCCTTTTGTTCTTTGCAGCGGGAACGGGCTGGAAGGGGAAAGCATCAGATAAAGCCAAGTTGAACGAGTGAAGCGAACCAAATTCTTTTTGTTTCTCCAGTTCCTCCTGCTGCACTCGCTATGGCCAGCAGGCTCAGCTCTCAGGGAGCTGCTCCCCCCCTGCCACTGCCCTGGGACCCTTCCCGTCCCCTCGGTCCCAGGGGTTTTGGTAGAGGCAGAGCTTTGTGTCTGCACCTCTCCGTTCCCAAGATCCCCGGTTACATTTTCCTGGGTGCAATTTGACAATTCTTCCATTACCTACATCGAAACACAACACAAGCTTACTCAGCTGGTCTCTCCTTGCCCCCGTGGCTCTGCAGCCAGCGCAGCAGCCGGAGGGTCTCGCAGGGGCACGGAGCTGGCCCCAGCCTCGGGCACGCAGACCCCCTTGCCTTGGGGTGAGGGGGAAAGGCAGCGGCAACACCTCAAAGCCTCATCCCAGTAGCTCACCAGCCAGCCACAGCACGGCTTTGACCTGGAAAAATGTTCTTCTGACCGACTCTGGGAATTTACGGGTGCTCTACACTGCAGGAGGCCACGTCTGCTCTGAGCAGCTCAGGCTGAGGACGGGCTCGCATCACACCTGGCTGTGGCCAGCACAGGGCATCCAGCCAAGCCACTGGGTCCCCTGCCTACACAGGCCCTACATGAAATAGTGATGCTGACAGAGAGGATTTCACCATTTCTCCCAAAATTAGAGGGTTCAAAAGCCAAACAGCTCTGCACTTGCTTTCAAGAATGCACTTGAGGTGGGAGGTTTCCTTTCCTTTGCTTGGCACCTTAAATCCTGATGTTATATGATAAGACAGAAGTGAGATGTTAAGAGCACGCTCAAGGCATGGGGACATGGACCCTGCACGGACCTGGGAGCTGCTGGGGGATGGGGCAGGACCAGCATGGGGATGCCAGGAATGGGGTCACCCTTCTCCTGCCCCCACCAGCAAAGCTGCACGCAGACGTCCGTCTGTCCAGCCGGAGATCCCCCTTTCCCTCTCCACTATCTTCCCATCGCAGGACCCACTCCTCCCTGCCCTGTCTGCGTCTCGCACTTCGTTAGTCACTGCAGCTGTGAATTGGGCACACGGAGAATTTGCTGAAGCCCAGGAAAGAACCACTGCATACAATTAAAATGTACATCCAGTTAATTACTGATAATAATGTATTTCCCTCTCCAATACAGCTTCTAGCAAAGCTTTTGCTGAGGGCAGCAAAGCAAAATCCTTTGTTTCCATTAGTTTTTTAAAACGAAAAAGCCTAATTTGTCTTAACATGACACCAAAAGCCAGCAAAACATTCTTCGGCTCCAGCCTGCGCTCACTGACAATATCTGCGCAGTCACATACCAAGGAGCTTCAATTATCTGGCAGAACATGTCCCAGAGGCATTTAGATAATTGCAAACATAAGTACAAAATCTGCCACTAATTATTAAAGAAATACCAAATAAGGAGACCAAATGATAGAAAAGTAGCGTTACTGGGTGCAAAAATCATTCACCCGTGCTGGAAGGGCCGGTATTTTCACAGGGGCGCGTCTCTGCTGTGCTGGGAAAGCCCAAACCCTGCGGAGCCCAGGGAAAGGCACCTCCGGCCCCGCAGCCCCTCACCCAGCCCCGAGCTCAGGGGGGCTGCGAGGGGCAGCGCTTCTTGCTGGAGAGCCCGGCAGGCCACCCTCTCCCCACACAAAAAGCAGCTGAGCTGGATAAATTGGGTTGAAATTGTCCAAGGGGCAATGCGAGGGATGAGGGACGAGGCTCCCCAGCACCAGCACCGCAGCCTGAACCACACCTTGAGGTGAACCCCAAACCTCGCCCCCCGTCCCCGGGGCAGCCCCGGCTGCAGGGCAGGTCGTAGAATCATAGAATCACTTGGGTTGGAAGAGACCTTCAAGATCATCGAGTCCAACCATAAATCTACACTGCCAAAACCACCCCTAACCCATGTCCCTCAGCACCACGTCTGCCCGGCTTTTAAATACCTCCAGGGACGGCAATTCCACCACCTCCCTGGGCAGCCTGTTCCAATGCTTGAGAACCCTTTCGGTAAAGCAGTTTTTCCTAATATCCAATCTAAACCTCCCCTGGAACAACTTGACGCCATTTCCTCTTGTCCTGTCACTTGTTCCTTGGGAGAAGAGATTGACCCCCACCTGGCTATAACTGCCTCCGGCACAGAGGTCCTCCACGCAGTGAGCACCACTCACTGGTGGGGTTTACCTCCTCTTCTACTTCCATTCACTTTGTATTTTCTTTAGAATGGCACACTCTTTACATCAAGGTTTTGGGAAGCAGGAGTTCCCCGAGGGGAAATTCAGGAGCAGGGAGACGCTGGCAAAGCGGCCGGAGCCTGCGTCGTCATTGCTGCCTCCCCTCCCCTTCCCAATTACCTTTTGCACAACGTGATGGAGAGACAAGAACCGCGTTCTGCGGTACTTGCACTGACAGTTCTGCTACCTACCCTGCAATAACAGCAATTACACTGAATATAGGTCACAAATGATTTTTGTTGAATATTCAGCAGCTTGAATCAGAAAACAGTCACATACAAAGAGATGGTTTTTCCTATCTCCTCCGTGTAATAGCTACAGATTTCCTTCCGCTACGCCAGGCAGCGATAGCAGAAGCAATACAAGACGCTCATTAGACAACATCAAAACCTACAGCAGAGCTTCAGCGTGTCCCGCACTGAAGAGCAATCCCGACCAGGGAGGAAAGCACCACTTCGCCACAGACACGCGCTTACACCAGGCCTCTAGTTCTCTTTGTAACTTTTAAAAGAAAGGCTCTTTCAATAACCTAATGTGGGGCTGCTGGGCTCGGTCCTCTGAGATTCCGGGTACCTTCCTACTTGCTCCTTCCCTTCAGCCTCCCGGAGCTGCCTGGGCCCTCACGCTCCTCAGGGACACGAGCTGACATGCAAAAAAGCCCCCGTTGTCAAAGAAGGATCCCAAACATGACCCTGGTCCCTCTTAAGTCAACATGAGTTTGGATGCTGAGTTGAGCAGACTCAGGATTTCATGCTGTCTGTCCGGGAGCATCCTGCTGCCCTGTCCATGGCAAAGCAGAGAATTCCCAAAGCCCAGGAGACCCTGCTCACCCAGCCTAGCGGCAGCGCCAGGAGGATAAGATGCCAGAGCCGGATCCCCGTGGAGCGTCGCCTGCCTGGCTCAGTTGCAAACAGCGAGACAGCAAAGCTTCAGCGGTAGGTGGAAAGTCGCATCTGTTGAGCACTGGTATTTCCAGCTCCAAAGACAATTTGGATGCTGTTTAACTGTGATTTAAAAAGAAAAAAAAAAAAAAAAAAAAAAAAAAGAGAGAGAGAGAAAAAGGGGAAAAAAAAAAAGGAACGAAAACCAGCCCCACACTATGGTTTGAAATGAGAGTGTCTCTGCTTATAATTCAGTGCAACTGCTGGTTATTGTTGCTATCTATAATTACGGCCTGCTTTTCATCCCTTGAGTCTGAGCTTTCTTCCCACCAGCCTCCGGAGTTCAGTCATTTACCCTTCCCATGTTTGCAGATGCCCTTTGGATCTGTTCTCCCTTCACCTCACAAATTCCTCAAGGCACACGGGGGTCTGACGGGCTGCAGGACCTTCACAGCCGAGACCTTTGGCCCTGCCACGTTCCAAGAAGAAACACTAAAATTCCACCTGAAAGCACCCCGGAGCTCCCATTTTGCCCTCTCCATGGCCTGCCTGCTGCGCGGCCGGGAGAGCCGTCCCTTAGCACAGAGCTGCAAAGGAGCAGGAGCACAAGCCATGATGATGCTCCTTCCATGCGCTGCCGAGCCGAGGAGCTTGGAAGGAAGCCCATGTTTGAGGGCTCCTAAAGGGAAAGCAGCTTCTCCATGACAGCGTTTTGGCAAAAACAGTGTTATTTAAATACAACAGTTTCTTCAGTCAAAGTAAATAATAATTAAGTAAACCCAATTAAAATCAGGAACGCTCAAAAATATTCTCAGAAGTGTCTGAGCGTTTGACTCGGCTCCTCGCGGGAGGAGCAAGGGCTCGTTACAGACCTGGACTACTGGGGACATGGCCAAGCACCAGGGCTGGGCACGGGGTGCATGAGGGCGAGCGGCTGGAGGGTCCAGGATGGGACAGGATGGGATGAGGGTGCTTCTGCCTCCTCCCCACCTTGGGACTGCTGCGTCTCAGCCCGTCTCAGCTTCCAAGCACGGCTGGCTCCTGGTCCTTAGGGTTGAGGACACAAACTCTCAACACGGGCAGCTCTGGGGGGCGCAGCCCACCCCTGGCACCCAGCTTTCAGGCTCCCTCGTGTCCGCGGGGCAGAGCAGGAGCTGCCCTGGCTGAGCCCCCCGCCCCGGGGCCGGAGGGGTCCCTGGGTTAGAAACAGCTGAGAGAGATCTACAGGAATCAGCCAAAACAGCCAGGGAAGGGTCTGGACGGACACATGTGCATCCACCTCTGCCAGGCTTGGAGCTGCAGACCAGGGCGGGGGACGCTGCAAGAGCATGCACGTCCACGAGGCACATATTGCCCAGCAGGATGTATGTCAAACAGAACGTAATTATATCTCTGCGGTGACTATTTTTCCCCTGTGTCCTCATTTCCATGCCGTCCTTAAAACAATGCAGAGCGTTTTCATCTGCGACACCGAGTATTTAGTTTGCTCAGGTATCCTTTTGTTGAGAAGGCGCTCTCCTTTCATCAGCATAATAATAATAATAATAAAAAAATTAAATCAAGCTCTTTTTGAGAATGTCCTTAAAAAGGATCCCGGGCACTTTGGAGAGATGCCAAGGTGCTTCCCGAACTGCGCTCAGAGCAGGGCTGCAGGCAGAAAGCCTCCTGCCTCATTTAGTCTCGGCTTTGGTTCTCAGCTTGCAGAAAATTGATGAAGGCTGCTGGCTTGGCAACTACAGATGTCAGATACGTTTGCAGACATCTTTATTTATTTTCCTGTGAAAACATCGCGATGTGTCTATGCCGATGGCAACGCTGAAAACAAATTGAGAAACCCCAAAAGCTACCACCTCCAGCAGACCCCAACCCGAAGAGCTGTGGGGGCGATGGCAGAGCTGGCCGCCCCGTGCAGCTGGGGACCACCGAGGGCACCAGACCCCGGGCGGGCAGACCCTGCTGGCAGCCGTGGCCAGCAGTGCCGCCGTACAGAGACAGATCGTACAATCCTCGCCTGGCCTCGGCTTTACCAATCAACAGTCAGCCAGCATGACAAATAATTGTTTGCAGCTGTCATTAGCTGAAAACAAGGCGAATCTGCATATGCTTAATCTTAATTAGGCAGACTTGGCAAGGAGCCCCTTGCTCGTTGCTACCAAACAACCATTTTGCACACAAAAGGGCGACAAAAGCCTGGGTCTCTGCATGCGCGCGCACACACACACTCACACACCAAACGTGGATGGAAAAACCGCCTGCCAGAGCCTCCTCCTGCCCCGTCCCACGGAGGGGCGGTGGGGTGAGAGGGCGCCCGGCCAGAACTGCCCCGTGTCCTGCCTCCCGCCACCACCCTGGCTGGAATGGGCTGCACGATAACAGAGCTGATCTAAATTAAAGCCGAGGAATTTTGCTAATTCTGTACCCTTGATAATTATTCAACTCTGCTTTACCTCTCAAAGGAGTGGGCGTTGACAGACCTCGCCGAGGCATTTCCACTTGAGGAAGAGGAGGAGAGGAGGTTTGGACGACCCGCCGGGGCGGGTGCTGCCGGCAGCCTGGCGCCGGATCAGGACTTCGAATTTGTGAGCGAAGCCCTCGCTGCCTGGGGAGGGAAAACGGGTCACGGGCTCAGCAGCTGGCGCGCTCGGCCCCTCGTGCCCAGCGGTGACGTCAGCCCCGCAGAGCTGGGGCAGCGCTGGTGCCAGGGGACCCCCCTGGTTCTGCAAACACAGGTGAAGCCCCAGAGTCCTGCAGGGCACCCTGTCCTCCACGCGGCACCTTCCTCCTCATCACCATCCTACTCACCATCCTCATCATCCTACTCTCCATCCTTATCACCATCCTACTCCTCCTCCAAAGCCCTCCCGCCATCTCTCCTCCCGGACCAGCCTGGCACAACCCAACAGGATGTTGTTTTGCTGTGGCACTGCCGATGAATACAGCTGTGATGGGTCTGGAAAGACGTCATGCCCCACGCGCCGTGGAGCTGGGACCACATACGAGGGCACCGTGGTTCAGCCGGCACCACGTGCCCCGCGCACCCGCCCTGGGTCAGGCAGGGCCAACTCACGAGTTGCACGCACCGAGCCAGGGAGGAAGGAAGCTGCGAGCCCAAGTGGAAAATGCCGGCCTGGAGTCGGTTCCCGGAGCCCAAGAGCTCTTACCCAGGAGCTGGCGGGCGGCAGAGCGAGCGGCGGCACCCGCACCCCGTGCGACGCCAGGCGGGGAGGTGCTCACCGGCAGCAGCAGCAGCGCGCCTTCGAGGTGGATTGAAGGTGTCGACATGCGGTAAAAAGAAGACGCAACTCAGACCAGGAACGGGAAAATGTGTTTCCTGCAGAGAAACACGGCGCTGATGGGAAGCAACGAAGATGCTCTGGAGCAGCGCTGTGGGAAGGTCCCGCCGAGATGGACAGGCTGACCCTGAGACCCGTGCGAGCCGGTGCCAGGCTGGAAGGGGCTTGGAGTTGCCGCTGGACAGGAACAACAGACTCACCCGGCGCGGTCTGCAGCCCTGGGGGAGGCTCTGCACCTCCACCCCCCAGCATTCCAGTGTGCCTTTCCAGAGCTGGCCGGTGGGAAAGGGATGCCGGTGCCGGTGCCGGATGGAGGCGGCCGGGTGGGTCGGTGCTATTGTCTTGTTTGCCGGTTTGTCTGGGTTTGGTTTTGTACTAGGGAAGAGCCAACGGGATTGAACACTGCCAGGGAAGCAGTGTAATGCTGGGGATGGGCTGCACGGTAAAAGCTTGGAGAACCACCAAATACTTTGTGAAAAAAACCCACCAAGATAGATTTTTTGGGCGAAAGCAAGCCCATTATTCTTTAAACTGAGCCCCCCCCCCGCCCACCCCAGCTGGACAAGGCAGCGAGAAGCGCCTGCGCTGGCTTTGCAGCGCCTAATTTTATGCTTTATCAATTTACAGCGTATTCTACACAGAGGGGAATTAAAATAAGGCTGGGAATCATCAAAACATTTCACTTTTAATTGAAATTGACTCCAAGATTATACATTAGGGAGGCTAAATGAAAGACATTACACCCAAGCAAACTACTCTACCTGCTGTCTTCAAGAAAATACCAGCGTGTCAGCTCGCCGCGCGGCCCCGACTCTGCGCGGGGATTGCTGCAGCTGCGGGCAGAGCGCTCGACAGACACCAACAAAACCCACCATGAACAGATTTAGTTCAGCAAAAAAAGCACAGAGGTTTGAATGTCTAAAGCAAAAACCTCCCAGCGCTTTAAGTAACTGTAATTAATGTATTCAACATGAGCGGTGTCAAAAACTAAGAAGTGATGGGTAAGGATGAGCCCACGGCTTCCCCTGTTCGGCATCCAGAGAGAAATCCATGTGTAGACATTTAAAATCCTAAACATATTTCAGAAGAGACAACAACTGCTATACTACTTTATTCTGCCCTCACGTGTGATGTATTTTTCAGCTAGAGAGGAACAGATAAAAAACAAATGCAGGTTTCGGGTGTAAGAGCCCATTGTACAGATTGCAGCCCGTCCGCAAGGACCACAGCTGCAGTAGAAAATAAACAGAGATAAGGAAGAGGTGTTATCTTCATAAAATAATTCCTATCAGATTATATTTACAAATAATCCGAGCACGCCGATGGGGGTTGTGGGAGAGGATGGTCTGGACAACAGAAATAGATATGGGAAATAGAAAATGAGATGTGAAATTCATAATTGGAAATAAAGACCACGTCCTTTCTGAAGTTCCAGGCTAACACACATTAAATACCTGCCCCTCGCAGGGCAGTGTGGGAATGGGAAAGTCTGAGCTATTTCTCCTGCTTTTCATGTATTTGATTCTCTGACATTATCACAAAAGATTTAATCAATACTGTTGCTGAAAATTGTATTACAAAAAAGAATAAATTAAAACCTAGCTCAGCAATACTTTGTCCAGGTCCGTAAAAACAATTTAAAGTACTGGCTTAGATTCCAATTGAAATGTAAATTGCAACAAAAATCCTAACTTAATCATTTGCAAAACAAGACTTCCGAAAAAATAAGGATCTTCCACACTCTCTCTATAAGCAGAAGCATTTCAGGGGCTGACTCTGCCCAGGCAAATTCAAGCAGCCGTCACAAAGCTGCAGAGATTTCTGTTGTTACCTCCACAGAGGAACCCTACAAACCCATGAATCACACGTGCAATGCAATTACTCAGCTGTAAAGGGGGCTAAATAACTCAGAAATTAAACAGTGAACAGAAAAAAGCCCTAAAATTTCCCAAATGCAGAACTGTTGGCAATTTTTAACTTCAGTTCAAAAATCACTAACTCGTTCCAGTGAATTTTCCCAGCTCCAGAGCCCGATCGCAGGTAATTTCAGCACAATATTTTGTTTGTGAGTGTGGGCAGAGCTGCTGTCTGGCAGGCTGGGAGAAGCCTGTGCCTGTCCTGGGGCTGGACGGGTGAGATTGGTGTTTGGAGTTGGCAAAACCAGCAAAACCTACTGTTCTGATCCCGTGATCAGAAGTCACTTTTCATCCAGGTAGGAACCACCGGCGCTGGCAGTGGAAGAACTCAGGATTGGGACGTGCACCTGGATGTGCGGAGGGAGCAGAGGGACCCCCTGCCTCCCCTGGCCATGGGTGGGGGGCTGCTTCCCCAGCCCGAAATGGGGATCGTGCCTGGGAGTGTCATCTCTTATACCACGGGCCATAATTAGGAGCTGAGCAATGTGATGAAGCAGCCCCATGGCATTTGCTCCCCAGCCTCATCCCCAGGGGTGGTGGGGCTCCAAAACAAGCCAGGGTGAGGGCATCAGGGCACCACATCCCCACTAGAGGGCTGAGATAAGAACTTTGCCCCAGGACCACCCATCTCCATGTCTCCATATGCCAGCTTCATCCCTCGCTGCCAGCCCAGCTGGACCTCCCAGGGCTGGTACTCTGACACTCCACAGCCACCCCCGGCTGCCCTCCCAGCCTCCCTGTGCAAGTCCTGGATTAACAATCTTGGAGCTGGAGAGCAGATGAATCTCCTCCAACTGGCCATAAACTTTACTGCGCGTTTCTTGAACGAGTTAACCGCTGCTCAGCCCCGGGCAGGAGACCAGCCCCACTCCCCTGCCCCAGACACGTACTGTTGGGACCCCACCGGCCATCCCACCGCAGAGCGGATACGCGAGGGCGATGTTCCCAAAGCCGGCAGAGCCCTGAGACCTTCCACCACCCCCACCGCCGAGCGCCGCTCTCCCTTTTTAATTAGGAAACCTCCTTCCCCCGAAAGGTGCGCTCCCCCACCAGCTCACCCAGCATCCCCCAGCCCAGAGGGACTCCTGAAAGCTCCAGGCCTTGATTAGCTCTTTCTTTTAATTAGTCTCATTCAGAGGTGTTGCCTCCTTCAACCTTGGGCTGCCTTTACTTTCTGTTCCTGACCTGTTAACTGAACCCGGGGGCAGCAGCTGCCTCCCACTGCCACGGGCTGGTGCCCATGAGGAGGTGACCTTCCCTGCCAGGTCCCCTCTGCACCAGCCACCGATGCCACAGCGGCCCCGGGGTGCAACCACTGCCCACACCTGGCCCCCCCACTCCGGAGCCGCTGTACCCCAGAGCTGCCCCACCGCCAGCCCCACGTCCCGCTCCAGCCGGCTTTGCGGATAGAATGGCTCAACGGCTGCTGTCTCCATGCAGGAGCCATGCCAAGCAGCTGTTTAAGCTCTCAATATGCGTATTTTAGACTAAAACTATTCCTAGTCCCAGGGTAACAATGTGAAAAGCAAACCTCAGTTGGTCCCATTTCAATATAAATCCCAGCCCCTAAAACCATCCCATTTCAATATAAATCCCAGCCCCTAAAACCATCCCATTTCAATATAAATCCCAGCCCCTAAAACCATCCCATTTCAATATAAATCCCAGCCCCTAAAACCAAACCCCTCCGCCCCCGCCTGCTAGGCAAGAGCAGAAGTAACAGTTTGGCGACCATTTCTTCAAAAGCTGTGCCTTCTGCCTGGCTTCTGGGTTCAACTCTAACAAAAAGTTCAGTAACAAACACCATGGTCTCGGAAGATACCAATCTGCACACGGAAATTAATCTCCATTTCCCTCCTTCCACCAACACCGGTAACTGATCTAAGGTGATGAGCGGGGTTAGCTGTACATCCAGCCCCACAGGGTGAGGATCATTACACAGACCGGCCGATGCTGCTTTTGCTATTTAAGAACGCCTGAAAGAATATACAACAGTGCCTTTAGCTATGGTGACCGACCCAGGAGGTGACACACCACAGGGGACTGCGGGGTACATCAAACCCCCGACAGGCAGGTGCTTCCCACCCAGAGTAAACATCAGGATTTTGTGGACTCAGACCCTCTTTGTAACCCACCTCGGCACCAGGTTTTGCCTCCGCAGCTCACACGGAGCTGAGGAC
Source organism: Chionis minor (assembly GCA_013398295.1). Classification (NCBI taxonomy): domain Eukaryota; kingdom Metazoa; phylum Chordata; class Aves; order Charadriiformes; family Chionidae; genus Chionis; species Chionis minor. The sequence goes on from VZSF01006296.1 coordinate 269,564, forward strand.
AGGCAGCCAGGAGAGCGCTCCGCTCGCTTGGACTGCAGCCCAAGTATGGGGCAGCCCCTCCGTTAGGTCTCCTGGCTAACCGAGGCCATTTGGGATTTTGCACATTACCATTTTTCAGTGATACCATCAGTCAGAGAGGCAAATTACCCGTTTCATTCTTTGCTCTGGGGCAGATCAGATGCTCAACAAGTTCGTCTCCGCCAGGGAAGGAGCCCTTATGCTTCCTACAGCATCTCCCCACACCCACTGTGGCTGTTCCTCAGCAGACGATACCACCCACACCGACAACTGGCAAAACCCACCACCACCTTCTCCAGAACTGCACCTACAAACGCCATTTTGAAGCAGAAAACCCAGTCGGTAGAAGCTGTCAAGATCAGCGCTCACACAACCCCCCTCTCCCAGTGCTCCCAGTGCCAGGTTGAGCTCCCAGCCCTCCCAGTGTACTCCTGCTCGGCACAGGAGGCTCTGCAGCCCCTGGTTGGATCCAGCCCTTTACCATCCCAATTGAGCATCGGTATCGACGGCTATCCTGGGCTTCCCTTCCTGCGCCTCCGGCTCGATACTTCCATGTCAAAGCCCAGGTTCATCCCTGCCCCATGGAGCATCCCGGCCGCTCGGGCACTCCCACCCCGCACATCTCCCGTCTCCTCCCCAGAGGCGCAGGGAGCGACGTGGCTCTGCAGCTTCCAGGCTGAGGGCACCAGCTCCAGACCTCCAACCGCCTGGGCACAGCGGTTACGAGGCCCCATCACCACAAAGCAGCTTCACCTCCATTGTGCGAGGAGCCGGCGGAGCGTTCCCAGAGGAGGCGGCACCGGCCCCGCGCTCTCCTGCGGCACAGCTCGGGCTCCCACCCCGCGATCCCACATCCAGAGGCTGCGGAGACGGGGCCAGGGTCAACTCTTGATCTTGCTTGATAATGACCGTTCTTCATCCTACAACCTCCTCTGTGTTTATAGACTAGAAAAATACTCAGCCAAATTTGCATTGATATTACAGCAAATACATGAATATATTCAAATTATTTCCCCCTTTGAAGGTCAGTTCAAGGTTTGCTCTGCCGGTCTGAGACGTAACACCACCGCCAAGCGCTTTGGCTAGCACCTTTACTATTCAAGCTGTTTTCTCTCGGCGCTGCTTAACATACTCTTTTCTTTAGCCCCTCATCCTTATATTTTACTAAACTGAATTTCCCTAAAGCTGGTTACAATCGACCTTTTCTAGTGCAGACTAAGCAAAAGAGTATTTGCCACTTCCTTCCTGGCCTTTACTTTTAAAATGCAAAACTACTATTAGGAGTTCCAACTAAAACTCATTTTGTGTCCTAGGTTTCTTAATTTTCTCTCTACCCATGCGTGACATCACCCTGCACCCCACGTCCTTTTCTCTTCCACACAGCTCCTTTATTTCGGAGCCGTGGATGATCACCTCCCAGTCTGCTGCCCACTTTGGGGTAGTTTCTCTTCGGCCCTTCACACTTTGATTTTCCAATCGCCGACTTTCCTGCCTGAGCTTTTCCAGCTTAAGACTTTCTGCCCCTCAGCCTGTTCGGACCCTTCAGAGCCACGTAGCCTCAAGTGAAGCGGGAGAGGAGGTACGGTGGTCCAAGGGTTCTCTGAAGAGACATCGGGACCTGCCACCACTTCCGCAGAACAGACCACGCTTACCTTTAGCAGATTGACCAAGTGGTAACTGTTCCAGAAGGAACATACTAAATTACGAGTCACTGAGTCAACACTTGTTTATGTCTGAACAACAGCTAAAACTTGCGTTGCTCCATAGGCATGCTCTCCCTCACTCTGGTTAAAACCAGCGTCACTGGATTTCACCACCTGAAGTCAAAAGCCTTCCAAGCAGCACTGACCCCCCCCCCCGCAGAGCCCTGCTCAGATACAGCCCTTCACGCTGCTGTAGGGACTCCATAAAAACTTCAGAAATTCAGTCACAAGACTTCCAAACATGACTCTAAGTAAAAATCACCTATTCAGGCCTGTGCATAACTGCATTCCAGGTGCTCAAAAAACTTGGAAAACACTAATTGTAAGAAACTCCATGGGCAGAGTAAGCGAAATTCACAGGAGACTGAAAAATCACCAGCAACGCTGCTGTAGCGCTCTGCAAACAGAGGAGACTTTCACCGAGCATTACGGCAGGCATTGGCTTCAGCACAAGGTTATATAAAAATACATCATTTGGCCTGTTTTTATAGAGCTATTCTATAAAGAAACTTCCAGAATTTTACTTCCATACAAGTTTACTAATTATTCTGGACCTTAATAAAGCAGCATACTTAACACATTCCAACTCATGAATCCCATTTCACTGAGCCCTAAACTTCCTGTACTTGAGGAGGCCAAAGTACGCTCCTGGAGACCGGTGCAAAAGAAATCTTCAGTTTTCCATGGCCTCATCAGCACAAGCACAGACTATGCGAAGGGAGAGGCCGAGGCTGCTTTATTCCCACCCATCCGGCGTTTACTCTGGATGAGCGCTTTTAACAGCCATTACGGACATGCACGTTTTGATTCTGGGGAAGTAAAAACGAGAGTGGCTTAACATGGAAAGCCTGCTTTTACCTTGTGCAGAAACACCTGAAATCCACCAAGAAATGCCGTGACGTGAAAAGGTACAAACTACGGGGCAGTGAAATCCAGTGCTAATTCTGGTTTGTTCTTATTTTAACCATCGGAAGTACAGGATGCTCAATCTCTAACCCAACATTTAGAATGTGTCCCCCCCCCGTGAAAAGCAAGATGAATTATTATTTTACTGCTTCTGTACTGCCAAGTTCCCCAGTAACAGTACCTATAAACAATGACACTTTTTGAACAAAGTAGTCTCTGCAAGCAGAAAGCCCTGAAACGCTGCTTTAATTTATGGTACTTTCAAACAGAACTCTTTTGGGGCAAATCCCACAGCCAAACAGTCGAGGGCTTTCACTATCGATTTCATTTGTTACCTGGATGTTATGCCCTTAATGCACAAGGAGAAGTATTTCTTACCATGCTGGCTTTTGGACAGCTGAGCAACACCCACCACTGCCACTTTTTTTTTTTTTTTAATAAAAAAATTACATCTGTCTTAAAATTATCAAGCTAATTAAATTTACATTTTCTAGATTCCTGCCATTGCTCAAAGCAGAAGCCTGCCTTTCTTGTGGGCTTTCTTCTTCTGCCAAACTCATCTGTTGTGCCCCACATGTAATGGAAGGGTTAGTTCCGTGTCATGTGGCACCACTGTATGAAAACACTAATAATAAAACTTCTATTTAAAAACCACAAACATGTTGGTGATCAGCATCATTGAGAGAAAATACAGATTACAGGGCATCTTAAAATTTGTCTAAATGTGTGCTGGCGAAGTATGTAACGTCATTTTAGAACAGTCAGTACCAGCTGTTAATCACGGCTCTATTTTCAGGGCTCTCCATTACCTTTTACAATATAAAAACAAGTCCACTTGGCACAAGAAAAAAGTGCAGCTCTTGGCAGTACCTCCCCATACTGCATCAGTTCAAAAGATTTAAAGTCCTACCAGGCTTTTCCAAATTAAAACCTGTTGATATGTTATTTTTCAAACACGTTAGCTACCAGCAAGCTTTTACAGGTAGGGTTTTTTTTTATGACTACTCTTTTCTCTGCTAACGTTCAGCTATGACTGGAAATCTCATCACATTGGATAAGTTTACTGAAAACTTTTTTATTGTAATCAAAAAGTGACATAACAGGGCTGTAATGTATTCTGCAAATCATTCTCTGCTGATATTTTATAACTGATACCAGCTTCTTCTGCCAGGCAATTAAAAAAAAATTCAAATGTGAAAATTTTCACAGTACAGTAAACTCCACCCAAACTAATTAACGGTGGTTAAAAATAAGATGCCCCAGCAAAACCTTTCATGTTACATGGTCACAACTCACAATTCTGTACAAAATGTTCACTTTTATAAAGCTCTGATGTAAAAATCAAATAATCAAGCAGCAATATTTTAAGTGCAGCACAGGGTCTTTCATGTCATTATTTACAACGCTTGAATTCGTTTACATTTTAACAAAATTTAATACAGATGACTTAGGAATTAAGTCATTTTTTAAATTATCTGTCATTCTATGTAGTGACAGATTTCACTTTTTGGTCATCTTTCTCTTTATCTTTGCTCTTCTTTGATTTTTTCTTCTTGTGTTTGTGTTTTTGGCTCTTTTCCAATTCCGTTTCATTTCCAATGTGTTTCTTATGCTTCTTGTGTTTCTTATGCTTCTTGTGCTTCTTCTTCTCTTTTTTCTTTTTCTTTTTCTTGCTGTCTTGACTCTCTCCTGAGCTGGCACTGCTGCTGTGGCTTCGAGTCTGACTCTCAGAAGGGCTTTGACTACGGCTGCGGCTGATGCTGGGACTGCTCTGACTTTGACTTCTGCTTGCTTCAGGCTGGTCAACTGCAGGAGGTGCTGCTGCTGTATCCTCTTTCACCTTATCAACAGCCTTTTCTTTTGGTTCTTTAGGATTTTTTCCTGCAGCTTCCTCATCTTTTGCAGATACATTACTCTCACTGTCACTTTCATTGTAGTCTGGCACAAATGCAGCCTCATCAGTCTCTCGAGTTAGGTCGGAAGAGAGCCGGGAGGAGCTGCTTACCTGAGGCTTGGGCTTGACAACACTTTTATCATTTTGTCCAGTCACGTTCTCTTTCTCTGTTTTTACATCTGGCAATTCTTGCTTCAAAGGTGGTTTATTAACACCTGGCTCTTTCTCTTTATTGCTCTTTACTTCTGGTACATGCTTCTCTTTCTCTTTTCCTGAATTTTTCTCTGGAGGTTTGTGTTCCTCCAACGTACGCTTGGAATCGTGAGCAGCTTTGTGATCAGACTGCTTCCGCTCGCGCGGAGGGCTGTAGCTGCTCCTTTTGGCATCTCCAGCGCCCTTTTTGGACGGCTCTGCTCGTTCGTCTCTTGGCTTACTTTTCTGTAGAGATGTAGATTCTCTGTTTCGAGAAGGGGAGTCTTTTCTCCTTGCTAATTCACTCTTTTCATCTCTACGCTTGGAACTAGAATGATCTCTGTTGCCATCATGGTCAGATTTTTTGTCTCGGTTAGGAGTAAAGTCTTTTGCAGTGGATCCACGGCCAGCATCATGCTTCTCTGATGATCTGCTGTCTTTGGCAGATTGAGAAATATTTTTTCCATTTCCTTGCTCAGCTGCACGTTCCGAGTGGTCTTTTTCTGGCTGAACGCTGCTCTTTCTCTTCTCAGAACTGTCCTTGTCTGACAAAGAATGATCCCGGTCTTTGGTTTTTCCTTTTTCACTTGACATTGAACTTTTTGAACTTTTCGCATCATGCTGGGAGCTTTCATAACTTGCTTCTTTTGTAGTTTTCTGTGTTTTCTCCAAAGGCTCTGACTCTTTTTCATTGTGTTTTACAGGGTTTGGTGTCTTTGCACTCACATTTTTTATAACACTGGCAGGTTTTCCTATGTTTGTGGGCATCTGGGTAGATTTAATGTCTTCCTCTTCAGACTCAAAGTCATCTTTATCCCACTTTGACTGAGGGACTTGGATCATAATAATGACATCTTCAGCAGGGGCTGTTATATCATTATTATACTCCTCCATGGTCTTAATGACAGTTCGTTTTGTATCTGGCTTTTCTTCAGTCTTTCTAACAGGGCTTCCTCCAGTAGAACTAGTGCTAAGAAGAAAAAAAGCGTACATTAATAACGGGCGAGATACATCCCCCACCATCTTTTGTAACATTTTATAAAATGCCTTTTGTTTCAATTCTATATCTACAGCATTTTTTCAAAAGGTGGTCAATTAAGGGACCAGACAAGAGAAAGGATGAGCAAGGATGAGGTAAGATTATGAGCAATCAATTAATTTAGTATCTTGCTACTGTACATTTAATTAACAAAGACACAAGATTATCAGATTGGGGGCTGTCTGATCTGGTAATTCCTTCATGTCCTATTTCTACCAATGGCAGATAAATTAGATATACATTCTTGTTTCAACATAGAAGCAAGTAATTATGGAGAAGTATACACAACCAAAGTTCTAGCCTCATGTCCCACTGTTGTTCTTTAGAAAAATTTATGTTTTAAAAACTTTTTAGAATATCAAAACACTTTGTCTCCAGCAAAGTCTTACATGTTTTGATTTGCTTTGTCCTGCTTCTTTAGATACTAAAATATAAGTATTAACAGCTCCACACTAGATCACTTTTCTACCCCCCCTACCCCCCAAAAGTCACGCAATGGAATAGAGAAGAGAAATCTCCACAGTAAGTGCTAAAAAAGCTGGCACTGAGCTGGAAGCAGTGTAGCTGTGTCAACATGGCACAGTGCTCAAAGCTAAAATCAGTACAATAGATTGACAACCAAGCTGCTATTTCTGCAAGGTGTAATTTCGTGTCATGCTGACAAAAAGCAGATCATTACAGTACCTTGCAATTTTTACAATGCAAAATATTGCATGGTACAGACATGTCTGGTATCCTTGCCTTTAGCAGTAAGCTGGATTTGAAGGAAGACATAGAGGGGACTCCTAAAAAAGTCAGCTTGTAATGTGTTAAAAAAGGGGAAAAAAGGTCCCAAAAGTAAGGATCACATGTGTCACCAATGAATTAACCCTATTAGCTTTCTGTGAAGGAGACTGCTCGTTTTCTTTAACAAAATTTGACTTTGACCCGAGTACAGTTTAACAGGAAAGACTACAAATTATTCACTCATTTAGCTGGTCCTGTCATTAAGTCACCATAAATAACTTTACATTTGAGGGGGACGGGGAAAGAAAGAATAAGAAAAGAAATTATCCGGTACCTGGTGTAATCTACAAGAGTTGAACTAGACCCATCAGCTGCTGTTACTTTTCTTCTTACTTTTCCCTTCCCTTTTTCTTGTTTAACTTTGCTGCTGCTCGGCTCAGGTTTCTCGACAGGTTCTTTTGCAGGTGGCACATTTTCTCCACTCACGATCTTTTTGCCAGTTTCTCGGTTAAGTTTAATCTTTTTTGCGGGGTTGTTAAGAAAGGAAGATTTATCCTTTTCTGGAGTTCGCTCTCCTTTTTCACCATCAGGCTCAGTCTTCCCCTTCGGTGATGTTTTTGATTCAGCCGGTTCTGGTTTAGAGGCTTTCGTGGAAGTGGCTTCATGTTCTTTATCAGCCTTTTCATCTGCTTTTCTTTTTCTTTTTTCAGGTTTTGCATCAGAAGGTTTGCTTTTTTCAGCAGGTTTTTTTGACTTGTCCTCTTTGCTGGAGGGCTTCTCTGACTTGGTTTCTTTTGGATGGTCTTTCTTTGCCTTTTCCTCCTTGGCCGGTCTGGTTTCTGGGTGATCTTTCGTTGCTTTTGGGTGAACTTTCCGTGGAGTGCCAAGAGCCTTCTCATCCTTTTGAGAGGAAGATGTTTTAACACTGTCCGTCTTTGGCAACTCCTCCTTCACTTTTTTCACAGGAGGTTCCGTTCGAGGAGATTTTTCACGATCAGTGTCCGCCTTCTCTTGGGAAGCTTTAGCTGGTTTTATCGTATTATCTTTCTTGGGAGGAACAGCCACTTCTACTTTCCGCTTTGTCTTGTCCACTTTTGCTTTCGGCTTATCCTTCTCTTTTTTCTCCTTTTCAGACACTGGTTTGAAAGCAATAGAATCTGCTTCCATAGGTTCATCTCTCACAGGCGTGGCATCATCTCTGCTTGGAACCATGAACAGAGAGTCCGTTTTAACGTCTTCTGTTGTAACTGTCTCTCTTGGTTTTCTCGCAGCTTCTAACAAATCAGCATTTGGAAACCCTTCGTTCTCATCCCCTTTTCTTCTCTTGCGGTGTTTTTTATGTTTATTTCCTTTGCCATCTCCCATTGGATTTTCCACCTCCTTCTCTTTTGATTTTGTAGGATCTTTAATACCATGGCTCTCTCTTCCAGAGGGTTTTTCAGGGTAATTTCCAGCTATGTTACGATTTCTGTGGCTCTGCCCACCGGGATAATCTTCCCTACGTCCCCGAGCATACGGCGAATTCTCTCTTCTGGTCCCCGGCGGACCAAACCTATCTGGAGAAAAGTTCTCTCTGTTTACTGGAGGTCGAGGTTGAGCACCAACAGCATAGCCCTTGTAAAATTTTTCATACCATTCCCGATAGTTCCTTTCCCACTCTCTGTATCTTTCCTTTTCAAAGGGATCTCTAAAGTCAACTGATCTGCCATAGTAAGCTTTTATATCATATGGTGGAACTTCTCTGTATCTGTTAAAATATTCCCTTTCTCCTTCCCCTTGAGGTATAGTCCGTTTAGTGGGAGACTGACCTCTGAATACTGGAGACCTTGACCGTGAATGGTACCGTCTGTACGGGGGTGACCTTGACCTTGAACGGTGATAACCATGTGACCTTGACCTAGAACGATAGTTACGACTCTTCCCTTTGCCTCTTCTTTGATATGGCGGCGATCGTGAGTAGGAACGAGAATGGGAACGGCTAAACGATCGAGAGTAGGAGCGCGAGCGGGAAGAACCTGATCTTGACTTGGAGTAGGTATATGAACTTCTAGAGTAAGATGAAGCACTATAGGGGGACTTGGACCTTAAAAAAAAACACAACACAAAAAAAAAAAATAAATGAAGTTAATTCAAAACAGTCATTCTCCCCAATTTTTTTCCTCTCAAATTTGGTTTGTTTTTTTTTCCCTCTCCATATGCTTATGTCAAAGCTTCTTTCAGCTGCTGACATAATGCTACTGCAAATTGAAGAACTTGATAACATGTAAAACTTTCTGCTTACAAGACAGAACAGCTGCTGCTTTGTTAGTGTAAAAACAGACAGGAAGGGCAAGTCTATTTCCACTCGCTTCTACCACATGAACTACAATAGCTATTGATTGATTTAGGGTGGTGTATACTGTCCTCTACTGGTACATCAACACGCACATTTTTCACAACTCTGCAACTATGTGCAGTGCAAATCATTTTTGTGGCAGTAAGATGCAAAGAGAGCAAGTATTAATGGCTACTGCACAGTATCAAACCAAAACACAATTTAGCCTGAAGACAGTAAAGCTCAATTTTAAAATGCCATCTTAGTCTATTTAACTTCACTACTTAGTTCGCAATTTGTACAGGATGCAAAATCCTTGTACTGCAGTCTTACAGTACTACTTAACGCTTCTAGCCAGATGTCTTAGCAAAATTTTGCACGTACCTCTATCTCTAACGAAGGATATTGACCGCTTTTCAAGGAAAAAATCTTATCTAAAAGCTTCTAAACTCAGCCTGTAGTAATAAGACTCAATGCCATTGCTCTAGGAAAGATCCTAACAGCATTACTAAGAGAGAATTATTCAGACTCCAGCCCAAGTGATTTTTTGGGATAGAATGTGTCAGTTACCCTGAGTTTTGTCTTCACAAGTTTTTCTTTTATTATTTTTTTAAAGAACCATTTCACATTATTCTGCGTACATTCATCAGCTTCACTCTTCCTCTCAAAGTCCTTAATCAATTTAAGTTTTCCTTAAAAACAAGTCTGATCTTTTAATTCCTAAGAAAAATTTAACAATGTCAACAAAATACTAGCGAAAGCCATCAGTTTGCAGTCCAGGTTAAAATCTCTCTGTGTATCCACACAAGATAAGCAAAAGAGGAAATGACAATTTTGCTCATGTATCTCCTCCAAAGTGCTTTGAAGTAACGGTTACAATCAGAATAGGGAGATGCAGAAAATCTAGCAACTACACCTATTCAGTTTCTAGCCTCCTCACGCTGTCAGGAGGTGAAAGACGTCATTACAGAGAAGCTTTACTAAAAGAGACACCTGTTCCTTAACAACTGCTGCCAAATTATAACTATCAGTCAATGGATCTCTGCCATATTTGAGCTAGTAACCTACATACAAAACTCCTATCACTGCTAATCCCTGGAATCATCCAATCCATCTAACGATACAGAGGTGGAGTGGAACTCCTCCTGATTCTTCTAGACAATCTGCTTCTCCATTACGGACATGTAAAGCAGTTACCTGGAAAACGAACGCCTACGCTCCTTTTGAATCTTTTTATATTCCATCAATTCCTTAGCAAAATCATTTGTAAACTCATCAAGTTTGGACTTTTTCTTTTCCCTGTTAAAATAAGTTTGACCTTTATTACAATTATAGTTTGACCTTTATTACAAAAAGACATCAAGAAACAAAACATGGCCAATATGAGAAAATGTATACTGCATGCAAATGCAAAAGGTGAACATCCTATTTAAGCAAAAACAGTTTAGAATTCCTACAAGTTTTAGGGAAAGTTTTAGAATTACATTTGTCTTGTTTTAGTTTTGTATGTTTACCATCTGCAACAAAAACGTATATTGGAAAAAACACTATGTGATTTTTGCTTATGCCAGATGCACTTTAGTGTAACTGCAGTCCGATATGCTATCGAAACACAAAAATGAAAAACAACGCAACTTCATTGAGCCAAATACTTACTCCTCTTTAAGCCTCCGTTGCTCTCGGTAAAACTCCTCCCTAGATAAGGGAGGTGCTTGTGTCGTTGGGATGGTATTTGAATGAGCCGCTGGTACTGCTGTTGGTACCCAAGCTGATGACATGTTTGCAGGAGCTGGGGGATATCCTGGAGGTGGGACAGTGTACCCAGCAGATGGAGGCTGACCAGGTGGAAACTGAGGAGGAAACTGTGGTGGTGGTACCCCCGGAGGAAGAGGAAGTGCGTGGGGTGGTGGAGGATACAAGGGAGGTGGAGGCACAGGCACAAAGACCGGTGTTGATGCAGGTAGTGATGGGGTCTGAGTCCTTTGGGCACGTTCACTATGCAGGCGTCCTCGATTTGCGCTTTTAAAGAAACCCAAAAACATGTGTCACTTTGCTACATTCTGCTCTGATTTTAAAGAGGAAAGCGAACAAAGCAGGAGCATAGTGGTGATGGCTTCTTGTTCTCAACTCAAGCATTTTTCTCCCTGCTTTCTGTTCATTTGAGACTACGCTCATTTCTTGATTGTCATACTTGCCTTCCACATCCTCACCCGCAACAGCTCCCTCGGTCCCTCTCCTTCCACTCAGCTTTGCCAATTGTGGATGGAGACTGCCCACGCTCCAAAGAGACTCCCATCTCCCATGTGCCCACCCGCTCCTCTGCCACTCCTTTGATACGTCACACTTCTGATCTCCAAAGTACGCACAGATACGAACTAATCCTCTCTCAAATGTCTTCTAACTTTTCCCACATGCGCTTCCTATGTTGTTTCCTCACAATGATGTATTTGGCCTGTTCTTGTCCTCAGACTGTTATTTTCTTGCTTACTGAATTTGAGATTATAGATGATCTGTAGGATGGATCCTGGGTTTTGTTTCGAATTATCTTTAAGATTTTATAAACACAATGTGCATTTACGATCTATCTTTAACAAACCTGTATCAAAATGAAGGACTAACTTGACACTGCAATAATACACAAAACAGACGACTCTCGCCAATGGAGAGAAAGCAGCTTGGCTGTTTGAGAGTACTAAATTGAAGAAATTCAAAATCATCATAAAATAACAGCGCTGACTTTTCCAATAATTTGCTCAATCAATATCAACTAAGCTATTAAAGAAAGAATGTTGGAGGTTGATTTGTATTGGGATATCTATGCCTTCAGCCCTATTCAGCCAGTAATCAAAAGGGTGACTTTCCATCTGATCTTCTAATCATATTTAATTTTTATATGTAATTATGGTTTCCTCATGAAGTGTTCATTTTTCAGAGTCCTCTTTCAATGATGTACTGGAGTTTTATTTTAAATAATCTTACTGCAAGTACAGATCCCCTTTCTTAAAGCTAATTCAAATTAAGCCATTTAAAAATTAATTACTACTTGTATTCTCCATTACTATCTGTACATACTTACTTCATTATAAATCAGCTGTTGTTTAAGTTGTGTTACTGCCTAGTTTAACAGGTTAAAAGTAGTAATATATTGAATTTCTGTAGAATACTTACAGCTCCCAGCCTGGTCTGCCACCTGCTGAGCGAATTGCACCTGCTCTCATTGGATGACCTTTTGAAGTGGGGAGAGGAAAAATAAAAAATAAAATTAAAAAAAGACATTCAGTTTATGTGAAGATAATTTTTCAAAAGTAATTCTTAAGTTATAGTTACTTACCAGTTGTGGGTATTGATTGTCCTTGGGGGCCCAGAAGACTTGGTAATGCTGGTTGTCTTAGCACAGGAACCTGATAGCCCTTGTGAATAAATGTAAACAGTTAGAAAAATAATCTCTACTAAAATACAAGAATCATTGCTTATACTGAAATAAAATTTACCTTCTCTTCCAACAAACTGCTGATTGACAGAGGGGAAGATTTAGAAAGTTCGGCAGCAGTCACGAGAGCAGCAGGAGGTATAACAGTATCAGCATCACTACAAAAAAAAAAGAAATTTTTATTATTTGAGCAGCATTTTGAAGTGATACTTGAAATATAAAGTCCAAGATGCGAAAAGGGTGACTACTGTAAATGGGGGAACAAAAAAAAAAACCATCTTCACTAGATTTGTAAACGTGAAGTTGGCTGATTCCAAACGAAGCACTGACAAAAAGTCTATTTGGACTACTGGCATTTAAAGAGAAAGCTCACTGGAAAAATACTTTAAGCTAGCTGCACATGAAAGGATCAGAGTGCATAAAACCCCCACAATGAATCTCAGTTTTGGAAGATGCAAGAACTGAATTCTATTAGGAAATGTTTATGTGCCAGTTCAGAGGAGGCCCTAGAGGTTCTTTTGAATTGTGATCCTTTGTATTCAACAGTACATCTGAGCATGACAGTCTTCTGGACAGAGCGGCTACTTGCATTCAAGGCATAAAGTTGAAAGGATATAAGCCCTAAACAATTTTGAAGGTCTGACATAACTAAATGGTTACTTCAGGAATTGCTAGCACTTAAAATCAAAGGGCTCCTGGGGGAAAAAAAAGTTCTTCCTTCAGGGTAAACCTGTACTGAATGACTGATAAGGGAACCAAACGAGAAACACTTCTGAGAAAATTCTTGCATGAGGCACACTTCCAACTTATCAAAGTGTCCTCATTCAAAGTGAAAACAAAACCCAGAACTTCCACAATTACCTGGAACTATCACTAATGATATACAAATTGCCAGCTGAGAAGCTCAAGAAGAAGAACCTAATTTAAGCATTTTGGTGTCTTTCGTATTCATGTTCATCTACAGATTTACTTACCGAAAAGGTCCATCTGGCTTTTCACCACGGAGAGATAGGGACACTGCTGGAGGGAGATCAGAGACAACAACAGAAGACGGATTTACTGGCAGCCCAGCTGCCACAGCTGACTGACCAGGGGCCAACGATGACAAAGCAGCAGCAGAACGAGAAGCCAGAGAAGCTAATGGTATCATTAGTGGATCCTGCTGTCTGGAAATTGCTGGCCGGAGCAGAGGCTGCAGGTTGCGTGTTATTGTCTGTCTCATTAAAGGTGGTGGAGGAGGTGGTGGTGGTGGCGGTTGCTGCTGCTGTTGCTGCTGAATCTGCTTACGGAGCCTTTTTGTGTAGCCAGTTTCATTTTTGAAGTTGTTCACAGCCTAGAGGCAGAAAAACATTTTTACAAAAAGGTACTATGAAACTTCAGTAGATATATGAACAAAAGCCTCCACAGAGCGCAATTACTTGTGTATTCCTGTGAATGCGATTAATCCTAAAATAAATCAACATACAGATATATGAACACATCACATTAAGCATTGATACTAATGACTGGTAACTCACGGTATCTGTATTTAAAGTACTTTGGTGTTAACACCGAATTTGAAAGTGAGGAAATCATGTCAAACAAAAGCGTGACCTGAATTTGCCAGATTGTCTCTAAAGAGTTGTAAGCTTCTGTAATAATAGATAATGTATTTTCAAAAGTAAATTTAGCCTTATTCAATTTAGCCTTGCTTAAGGACACGTAAATATTTTCTTCCTTTTCTGCTTTTTATACATAAGACTTTTCTTACAAGCAATTTACATAAAAGTAATTACATTACCTGGCGTAGGAACTTGTTGGCAATTAGAGCATCAGGAGAAACATCTGTTTGATGGCATGTTGGACACGTATGTTCCTCAGACTCCAGTAATGCTGTTCTAATACCTGTGAATAATTAAAATCACCAAAATAGTTTTTAGCCAAACTAAGGAAATTTTCTCAGTTCTAATCAATTACAAAAACATGTGTATGATTAATGGATGAATATGGTCTTCAACTGAGAGCATGAAACTATATGTGTTCAATAGTGTAAAAAATTTCTAGCATGCAGCAAATAACTACACAGTTTTGGTATTTCACTATTGTAACATTTGAAGATGTGGAGTAGGCTGTGTCTTGATGTTTCAACTAGTCTTTTTTTCCACTATCTATTACAGTGAGAAGTGAACAACCTCAAGGTTAATGAATAAAACGCATTTCAAAAAACCATTAGCAGATTTGAGTTCTGGAAGTTTTAACCAACTCTCCTATGGAGAAGAATGTGGATTAATTGCCTAACTATCCATTTATCGCAGATCACAGCAAGTCACCAGAACTGAATACGTAATTTTGCATGAGAGAAAGGACCGTGGACAAACTAAACGCATTCAGTATCTAATACTGTAATCGTCTGCACAGTTACCACTTTTCACTCATCCTTACGCACGTAAAGAGGACTTAACCAGATACATAAGAAGGAAAAAAGCTTTCTGCCTTCTTTTTTTTCCTTTATATGAGAAAAGTCCTTTCCCTCTCAGGGTATACTTAAATATTAAATAGAAATCGTAATAAGGTAATTTCATTATCTCCTATTTCTGCTTTCAGAAGATCAGATTTGACATTTCCAATTAACAAACATGGGACTAACACTTACATTCATCGCAGTAACTGTTTCCACAGCAGGGAATAACAACTGCATCAGTCATTATATCTTTACAAATCAGACATAACAACTCATCTGGAATTGGATCATCTTCTTCTGAGGAGGAGGATGGGTCCTCCGGTAAAAATGGAGGCTTTTCCTTCTTTCCTATAGCATAAGCTTCCCTGGAAGGGGGTGGGGAAGGAAGAAGAAAAAAAAGTTAAAAACAGGTAAAAGAAAACTTTTCCAAGCTATGGATTTTATCAAAGGAAGATAATAGATGGAAGTATTCTCACTTCACATTAGCCTTCTGAAACGTCAGCATTTAAACTACTTTTCTGTATCCACAACAATAGAAGAGGGAGGGGGGAACTACCTTCCTTCCACAGAACTCTCTCATTCATGGCATCAACTAAGAACTTAGCTCAGACTAGAAAAATGTATTTTCACAGCTAGAAATCAGGTAAAACGAATCCCATCTCTCCTTTGCCAGAGGGTAAATGTAATTTGGAGGCTCAGGATATAGTTAGTCTCCGAGTAATTACGTTTTATAAATGAAAGGAGTCTATGTTACAGCTTCTACAAAAGGAGATCCATGACAAAAAAACACAAGTGCTACAAATTTCTTTTTGAAAAAGCCACTCTTGTCAGCATACAGTAGTATCTTCTTAGTCAATAGCAACAGGAAAAATTCAGTCTGCTTCACATGTGAGATTTGATAAAAATCTCAGTCCAGCAGCTATTTGTTAAATTTTGCAAGAAGCCTTTGAAACATAAAACAGAAGCAAAATGAGCTTTCAAAGAGAACGACTCCAACTATAAACACTCCTGAAATGTTTTGTAGAAATACAGATTCTTAGCATATCACAAGTTTAAGCATCTTCCAGGAGTATGAATAGGACCACCCTATTTTAACATTAGAAAGCAGCACAGATTTTAAGGTTGAGATACAATGACAACGCTTCCTCTCCTGTAATTACAGACGCCAGCCAGCTTGGTTGCACTGCTACTCGGGCATTTACGCACGGTTTCTCTCGTTCACTTTTCGGTCAGTCCAGTTCATTCTATACTTACGCATCAATAGTTGGTATTGCATATTTTCCAGTGTTCGTCAGCATAGCACCCTTTGTATTAGGATCTTTCACCTCCATCATAAAACTCCTTGGAATTCCTGTGCTTTTTTTAATTCTGGGAACAGACTCAAAATTTTTGTCCTGTTAAGGAAAGAAATGCAGACACATCTCATCTTAAGACCCACACTTAAACTGAGATTCTAATTATTTTAAGCAGCAAAAGCCTTTAATCTTCTCCTTTTACTTAACGTAAGGGCTACTCAACTAAAATACTTATTTCCTTAAATGAATATAGCCAGGATGTTCCATAGGCTTGAGCAGTGTTTGAACTTAACAGACATTCTTTAGATTAACTTCAGATTCCTTAAGGGTGAAATATACCTTAGCTCACCATCCACTCAGAGAAAAGACACAAATCTGCTCCTCCTCCAAAGCGCAATTCAGAGTGAGAGCTTAATTCAGTGCTCAATCAGTCACTGGAGAAATTTATATTCACCATCTATATACGAAGGCTGAATTCACACCTCATGCATATACATTCAGTGACTAACATTAAATAGCAGTAATACTCAGAGACTCGTGTAATTAAAACACGCAGATATTTCAACAGAAACATCTTTTTATATGAAATACTAAAAATTGTGAACTGTCATTAAAAAAAGAGTTAAAAACAGAGAAAAGCTTTCTTGAAACGTATCAAACTACACATGAAAGTTCACACAGAAAGATCCATAGGCATATTTAATGCCTGTGACCTAGAAAAAATAAAATTTTACATTTATAATTCCAAGTTTCCCTTGAAGGGCTCTGCAACACTGCCATATAACCTCTGTATTCCACCCCCAGAGAAACAATTCTTAACATGAACATTCATGCATTTGTTTAGTAACTGTCACAGTAAAAAAATTAAAAACCGAGCAACGCCAGGAGTACCCTACGAGCTTACCCCATTTGTTGGGCAGTTCTTTATATAGTGGCCAGGTTTCCCACAACGAAAGCACGTGTACGAGGGTGGAGGTGGACCCAAGGGTTTCTTCATGTAACTAAAAGTTTTTTGGGAAAAAAAAGAAAAAGGTATGCGTGTGTGCGTCTTGTTAAAACAAACATCTCTACAATATCTTCATAATCTTCAAAGAACAGATTTGACGTTATCAACACTTACTTGCTTGGATCATATTCATGGCCAGACTGTGTCATCATAGCTTTTATTTTATCTTCTTCAGAAGCATTGGCTTCAGCCAGATTGGCAGTCTGTTTAACAGGTAATTATTTGACACACACATTAGAAACACATTTAAGCCCACACAGCCAAAGACAACACCACTCATCCAATCCTGTAAAGAGCAGCACAATGCTAGCTGAGCTTGCATGAAAACAGCTGCTTATATAAAATATATTTGTCCTGAAGATGTTCTGGGGAGTCCTTACGCCATTACATGATGTTTATGTGCCTGTTAACCTACTTGAAAAGAGCATTCTTGGGCACTCAAAACCTTAGGCTCTGTTTGTACCTTACATAAAGACTTGTGTAACCAATCCAATTTTCTTCAAAGTGGACTGAAGCTATGGGTAGAAAAAAATATACTATCCAGTATTTTTAAACTGATTTTTAAGCTCCAGACTATTTGAAGGAAAAGATATCCACTGTACATTTAATTGAGAAATATGTATGCAAGTCTCGTTATTTACATTTTGCAGCATTAAAAGGACACACAACTTTAAAGAGTCAGGGACGTTGTTCTTGCTTGCTGAAATTCAGCTTCCAACACAAAAGCATTAAAAGGAACCAAGCTTTTTATAATCCCTCAGCAAGAGAAAAAATTCTTCCGAGTAAAAAATGTGACCACCACATGCTGTAGGCAGTCCAAACTGCATGTTCCCCCCTACTAACTGCTTCATATTAAGTGATTTAACTACAGTAAGCAAAAACTGCTTTTTTCTTTTCCTGTTACAGTTGACCGTGTCCTTTTAACACACAAATTGTAATATAAACCTTATACAGAACTCTATCTTCAAATTATTGAAGCCAGCTGCCTTTTTTAAAGTAGTATTTGTTAAAATGTTTTTATTACACACTAGTCCAGATACAAGCAGGGTCTAAGGGAGTGACNGAAAAAATTCTTCCGAGTAAAAAATGTGACCACCACATGCTGTAGGCAGTCCAAACTGCATGTTCCCCCCTACTAACTGCTTCATATTAAGTGATTTAACTACAGTAAGCAAAAACTGCTTTTTTCTTTTCCTGTTACAGTTGACCGTGTCCTTTTAACACACAAATTGTAATATAAACCTTATACAGAACTCTATCTTCAAATTATTGAAGCCAGCTGCCTTTTTTAAAGTAGTATTTGTTAAAATGTTTTTATTACACACTAGTCCAGATACAAGCAGGGTCTAAGGGAGTGACTGTAAATGATTTGGACCTTCAAGCACCTATCATTCAGATCAACCACTCATGTTTTTTTTTTTTTATATGCATTCATTCACAAAAGCAACCAACTAGTTTCAACATTTTATTAAATGGTTGTTTCATATACACAGTTTTTTCTCAACAGTAACATAATCCAGATCGACAGCTACGAAATCATTTCCATTAACATTTACAGAAAACTTTACAGATACTTGACTAATTTGTTTGAACCCAAACGGTTTACAAAACACATCCAAAACCCACAAAACATTAGTAGGAATAGACCAAAATTCAAATATGGCATTTAATACATAGTAATAAACCAGAAAACTGTTAACACATTGCCTCCATACTAAGCCAGTCTGCACTAAAGAGGTTAGAATAAGTAACAGTTTTGAGCTGCTTTGTGTTATCTTCCTGCATTTTTCTGAAAAACTTAAAATTTTCTTGAAAGCTTAAATGTGTACACCACCTTGGACAGATTTTCACATTTTAGAGTAAAACTTCACATGAGTTTACAGAACCAAGGACACATTTAGGGACAGCACTAATGGAGACCAATTTCTTTTGGTGGTTACCTTCCAAATTTTTTTTTTTTGTGCTAAATGTACACAATTTAATTTCTGCAGTGAGAGAGGGAAGAAGTTACCAGTGGGAAGAGATTTCTCTGTCTTGGAAATGAAGTCCAGTCTTTATTTTCAGAAGAACGAACTAGCTACTCTGCATTAGGCCCTGCCTTCTCTAATCTTTGTAACTTTAAAGACTAGTAATTTAATTGGCTAGCACTATGCCTTTCCACAAAGTGCAATCACTAGTGCTTTCCCAGACAAAGTTACACATTGTTGAGCAAAAGAATGCAAGCATTTCCATAGCAAAACATGGCATTACAACAGTTTCAGAAGGTCACATCTGCTAATATGCCACACATACACATTGGTATATTCCTATAAACAGTTAGGTACATTTACACAATTTACACAGTCTGCGTTCAAACAAATTAGATCATGTTGTCCACTGTATATATACTACAAATTATGAAATTATGCAGCATTCAAAGAATGAATCTGTAACTATAACGACTAGAAATTCAAAAATAGCCATGCAATTGTCCATGTTACAAAAACGCTTCTATTTTGGCTGTTGCAACCCCCCTGGAATGTCCATAACTTACAGCCAATTAAATTCTTCTGTAAAATTGTGTTAAGTTTCCAACGCAAAATTAACGAAACGTATGAAAAACGGTAAACAGCTTCTGAAGTGCTTCTTCTTTGTGTCTTGAAGATGAGTAATACTGCAACATTATGTTGAGGCTGATAAGGTACTCCCCTTCTATCTTCCCAAACTGGGAACTACTCTTTACAGGATAGTATCAAAATATACACACATTTTAAAGTTAAAATAAATACTTTAAATTATTAAAAACTATTTTAAAGTTGTTTTTTTTTTTTTCAAATTACAACAGTTATCCAGCTATAGATCACAGTATAAATTTAAAAATACGAAGCAAACACTTTGGTTTTTTAAGTATTTGACAAGAATATATATATACCTTAGTAAGCTGGGCCAGAGAAATAGATGCAGAAGAGTCATCAATCTGTTCACAAAAAATTAAACACATATTCAAGTTCTACAGTCAAAACATAGCAATAGTTAACCTCTACTCTAGTCTGAAAGTCTGCACTACATCCTCTGAGCGTCACTGAAAGAGGCATTTCCAACCTACTGTTAAGTTGTATTTATTCAAAACAAAGTTTAAAACTATGACAGCTTAAGAGAGTGCCTATGGTGTTAATGAAAAGAACCTAAAATAACCAAACATGGTTGAGATCAACTTACTGCTCCAGAACGTCTCAGAGAGAGATTTTTGTCAAATGCTCACAACTGCTTAAAAGCTGAAGGGGTAAGGAAGCTATCAATTTTCAGCTAAAGAGGATTTAAAGAAAAATACATTTATCTAAGAAGAAAGCATCACTACAGGAAACTTAATTTCAGCGTAGCTTGTAAATTAATCAGTTAACGTCTCATCATTTATAAGTGCACATGATCATGCTTTTAGAACACTGCAGCTGCCTATCAGAATAAAGCACAGGCGTATCAGCCCTGAAACATGAACTCTGCCCCTCTTGTAAGTTTAAAAATGCCAAACTCATCATACCCCACAAAACCCAAATAAAAACACCAGTCTAAAACATTGGCCATAAAAGTAACCAACCACTTTGTCCAGAAAAAACCTACTGCTTAATTTATTTAAATAAAGGTGTTTATAATGACGGAGTAGCCTACAAAAACTGAGAAAAATGATTTTTTGTATTTATTAATCAATGGCCATGCTATCCAAATGAGCCTGGGAAGTGTGAGAATTTATTATTTTCCTTACTATCAGACCAAAAGCAATTTTTAATAGAAGCTCAGTACTAAACAAACAAAAGCAAGAAAGTGTAAAGCATACTCTCGATGATGAAAACACGGATTCAGACCACAATCCTGTCAGTTTTTTTGTCTATTGCAACCACACTCCTCCTTCCCAGCTACCTACTGGAACAGCTTGCAGGAAGGAAGTCCCCAGGCCATTAGTTAGCAATGGACTGCAGTATTTACTGAGAACTAATACTGAAACACCGTTTTTCCACAAATAAAAAGGGTAACTCTTATCTTGCTCCTTTTCCAGTATACTGAATTATATTATGCCACAAGCATCAATTAAGATTACGCTAGTAAAACATCATCAGAAAGACACCTGAATCACGCTTATTATATTGTAAGTTGCTCAAAAATGTAGAATAAAATTTCAAAATGTAACCTCAACAGCTCTCCTCAAGAGGTCACTAAATTGATTAGAAGGGAGATTAAAATCTTTCCTTGGAAGAAGCACTTGTCCTTTATTACCTAATGTAGTGGAAAAATCCACAGGAGTAGTTTTAGCAGACTCTGGGGGGAGGGGGAAATTACATGCAGGGGATGATTCCTCACTACAGTTAAATATTCCTTCTCTATATATTCAGGAAAGCACACGTTACTGTATTACTAACTAAAAAGTTCTTGAAAATGTGCCTTTGGAGAGGAACACCCAGATCTGGAAAAAGAGACTTTCTTTCCATTGCAAGTCTTACAAGAAGATTCAACTTTCCTTCTTTTCAGAACATTCTGTACCTAGTCATGTTAAAAAGGAAGTCTGATCAAGTATCTTGAAGCTCCATGCTCCATATACCACTCTTTTTTCACACGTGGAAAAACAGGTCTATGCTCTCTATGGCAGGCACAACCACTATAATTTTGTGGTTTTTCAGAAACAAACATGAAATTAGGAAAGCTCTCTACTGGAGTCTAGCGTTAGTTAAACTGTCTAGTATTGACCAATAACTGAAACCTAACAGTCAATAAGCTATTAAGTAGCTCTTGTATTTTTTTAGGAAGCAGATATTATATGGCCTGCAGGCAACAGTCTAATTTCTTAAAGGAGGCGATAGCACTCCTTTCTACTAAACAGTTATCAACAGCAGCAAAGAGATAATTAACGTACTATTTAGTATATTTGCCCAACAGCCATCCTTTAATGATCCTATATTCTTGTGTCTTTTTTTTCCCCCTTTAAATTTCTACTGAAGTATTTCCTGCAAGTCCCTCAAATCAGTCAAGTAGAAACAAGATCTCCAGGAAACTTGTATACAACCCTAAAATAATACTGCGGAACAACTGCTGAAAAAACCCAAACCCCAAACCAAATGCCCAGAATCAACAGGCAATGTATTCACTCCTATTTCAAACCGAAGACTAAACAGAAACTAACATAAAAGGAAGTTGACAGAAAATAGTAGGATAAGGCTAACCTCACTGCTGGAGCGCTACCTTTAAATTAAAGTGGTTTCCTAAAATGCGATAGCTTGGCTAAATCAACAATTCAGCCAGGAAGGATCATAGCTGTGCTTGACGGCGCTCAAACAATGGGCATGACTTTTTCTGAAGCCTCTAAGGACAAGTACCAACAAGAGATCCTTACAGTTACTGAAATAGTAATACTAAACCAAAAAGAATCCACTTTCTTGATTTGGATCTACTAACAGCAGGACAGCAGCATAAATTTGGAACTGTAACATAAGAGCAAGACAATGAAGAAACATTCAGAGTATAAGCTGTTGTGCATACTTTTAAAAAAAAATATCTTAGGTAATTTTTATTTTGCTGCTTTACTGTTCAACAATAATTGGCTAGCCTTCCAGTGATTTACTCCTTCAACACTAACATCCAGGTTCTGCTTTGAAATACATACAGAAATATGTGTATAAAAAAACCCCAGAACAAACAAAACCCCCATGCTTTAGACCAAGACCTGAGTAAGTTTTAAGAAGAAAACTAATTGTGTTTCCAACACTAGAAGCACCTGAAACTGCAATGGTTTTGCAGTGAGAGATAGAGAGAACTTGTAAAGAGAGATGCAAAACTTCCACCCTCCCTATGACTACCCACAACCCAAATCAGGTGCAGTCAGAGCAAACAAGAGGGGAATGTTTTTGCTTTGCCTTTTATTTACTTTGACTAGTGCTAACCAACACTAAGTCTTCCCTCCCACTCCAGGACTTCTACTTCCCCCCCCCC
>VZSF01006296.1:292503-305607 GCA_013398295.1 Chionis minor
CCCCCCTTTTTTTGAGACATCTATGTTAGCTTATGGTAAGATGCTACTTAGAAATGTAATACAGACATGCCAGGGAACACACGAGGCTAAAAGAACGTTAACTTTATTTATGAAACATGTGATTTGTGTTTATACACATGCTAGTAAACAAAAAGAAAAATAACTGTTTTCAAGAAATAAAAGCCCATCTGAATTAGATCAAGTACTATAAATGTGGTTTACATAAATGCATTACATTAACTACTAGGGTCACTGGGCCAGTTAAACTAACTCAAACTCACGAGAGGCATTCATGTCCAAAAAGGAATTCAAATCAATCAGCAATAGCATTACGGATGCAGATTTAGACTTAGTGTTTTTAGACCTACACACAAAAAGTTTTCAATTTTAAGTTGATTGTATACCATTCCACGAGAATCAGAGACTGTATTCTTCACAGAACACAGACCCAGAATTCATGAATTTCTAGATTAAGTTATCCTAACAGCTTATCAAGTGATCAGATCCAATGATCCAGGGTTAGTGTAATGCCTCACACCATTCTAGTGAAGAAAAAGCAGTTATACTTAAAATAAAGATGAAAAATAAAAACCACCAAATAGTAATTTTTTATACTGTAAGGACTATTTTGAAATGCATAGTTACACATATTATCCGACCCAAGTGGCAAATCAAGATCTAGACCATCACCAGCCAAGTTATTTCCTTGTGTTATTTATATTCTAGCAGCAGAATGACAGTGTTTTCAAACCTGAAGAAAAATGCTGCCCCTTTTCCAAATGTAAATTCAAAGTGGTGGTATACTAAAGAAAGGCTTAACCTTTGGGAAATTAAAGCAACATCAAACTCAGAAGTCAACCAGATCCAAAAACATACTGCAGGCAGAAGTTAAGAAAAATGACAGGAATTTTACCCACAAATGCACCAGGCTCTAACCTTGTGCCAAAATTTGAATACTGGGTTTTAGATATTTTCATTTGCAGACAAACTATTAAACTAAACTGCTTCATCAGATAAAGCGGAAGGATCAAATGCAGAACTTTAGAATACCACTTTGTGTAGCAACGATATTTAAATTCATGGCAATCTATTAAAGACATTTATGCACTCGAAAGGGGCCCAAACAGTATCGCTTCAATTATACAGTTTTAGGAACAAATACCCAAGTATTTAAGGACATGAAAAGGAATCATTTAGCTGCACAGAACTGTCCTCGAAACATATGGGATATGTTGCTCTTGGTATTTGTTTGAACCCCCAAGTCGAAAGTAAGAAACAGTACCAAGTTTAACAATAATGGTTTCTCAGTGGTTTTTGATAACATTTTCAAAAACCATTAGGCAAAAAAGGTATTTAAAAACAAAAGCTAAGTGATACAATGTGAAAATGGCAAAAAATACACTCCAAACAATTTTTATTGCAAGAAACAAAAAGCACACAACAACCTATACAAACATACATATCACTAGCTATANGTCGAAAGTAAGAAACAGTACCAAGTTTAACAATAATGGTTTCTCAGTGGTTTTTGATAACATTTTCAAAAACCATTAGGCAAAAAAGGTATTTAAAAACAAAAGCTAAGTGATACAATGTGAAAATGGCAAAAAATACACTCCAAACAATTTTTATTGCAAGAAACAAAAAGCACACAACAACCTATACAAACATACATATCACTAGCTATAGACAGACAGATGTAGAACATGGCATCATGTTCAATTGAGCAAACCTTGAACCTACATAATCTAAAAACGATCATACATTATCTGTACAACACAAAGTCATACAGGAAATATTCTAGCATATTCAATACGAAATACAATGCATTACTAGGCACAAATATCAATATTCACATTAGAACTGCGCAAATGATGGCATTACTCAGTTTTTACTATGCTGAATCAAATACATTGTATTTACAACATATACTATGTTTTACTGGAAAATATATTAAATTAATGTTTAGAAAATTAGTAAAGGCTACATTGTTTAGAATTAAGTGCAGTGTGTAGAAAAAAGTGTGAGATTGTGTTTTTACATACTGCTTTTGATGTTCCACTCACTGGCTCAGTTCGACTTCTAGAAGAAGAAATAAAGGTGATCAGAATTTAAAATAGAGCACTTGTACCCAACATAAAGCAGCAAAAATACATTATAAAACCTGAGCACCAAAACATTACATTCTGATAGTCTAGTGAATGTGGAAATTTATTTGTACACATACTGTTCTCTCTTGGTACATTCAGTGTCAGTAAAAAAACCCCCAAAAATCATATTTCTACTTTGTCACAAATTACTCTAAGACTTACAGATACAGAACACAACAGTGCGAAACGAAGTCCTCGGGTATTTTGTCTCTGCTATGCAAGTACAAAAAATATTAAGGCTGTACTAGAGTTTTGTGTTCTTAAATAATCAACCACATATATATGATGGTAGCTTTATCCAATCTGTATACCCCTAGTCTTACAAATAGGTACCAGATAGAGTACTTCAATTTCTAAGAAAGAACAGTGATAGTCTAGACACTTCGAAGTGCAGGTTTACTTAAGTGAAAAAAATCAGGCATCTGACAAAGGAGTAACATAAAAATGCCAGCAGTGTAGTCTTTAAAACTGCATTTCTTCGTGGAAGCCCAAGCACTGTGTTCAGTTATCTACTATATTTAGCCATGAAAGTGCCAAAATACTAAATGTGTTACATATGCTATATTGACTAAAAATAGTAGTAGAAATGTCACCTGAAAGCAGTTTCTAGGATTTTGTGCGATTTAGGAGTCCTGTGACAAAAGAAAAGGTCTTAAATGCCAGAATTTGCTTTAAGATCATCTTGAAAATGCTACAGTATTTTAGGAAATATTTATTACATTTGAAAACTTGCTGAGATTCCACATACTCATTGATTTGTATATGCATGCTACTCGTCGTGAATCAGACATGCAACCATCGATATACTTAACAAACAATTCATACATCATCCAAAGTGTCCCATGAGCAGAGGCAATTCAAAGGCTGCTGTGGAATTTACGCACAAATAGAAAGGCTCATGCTTCCTGCCACTACTAGAATGCCACCAGGCTCACAATTACAGCCATGTACCTCCTGAAGATGAGGAAGTATAAGGAAATACTTTAAATTACCACACACTGGTTTCTTCATACATCTATCTTAAAGAACATGCGACAAGGCCAGTAACGCATTTTTTGAAGGCCTCTCCCCCATTATAGCATACATTCATAATTCTCAAATGTTATCCACTCTACTAGTTGTTTCTGCAATGTTTCCAGCTGAAGGAATAGACAGCTAATTTGCCTGGTTAATTTTCAACATTAGAAGAGTGGCGCCATTCTTTCCTTATCCCCCTATACAGGCATTTATTTGATCTTTGACTCTGGCAACATCTGTTTTCTCATTTTAGGGCAGCAATACCAGAAGAGGGTGCCACCCAATCAGAAACAGGGGATGCACCAACAAGACAGCGTTAAGCAGACATATTGAAATTAACCCCCAAAACAAGGCCACGTTTATAAGCACAACGCTGTGGTGTCCAGAATTAAAAGGGAGTGCCTGAAAGCACAGCAATAACTACTGCAGTAATATGCCCCAAGTTTACACACAGAGCCACATAAATTCAGGGGTTTTGCTTGCAAATGCTTCACGGGTACCAGGATGCTGCTGCACTGTTTGTTGGGGACACACTGTAACTCACTGGTAATACTTTATTGAGAACCAACATGAGAAAGACATGGCAAACCCACACACTAATAATATCTACTAATAGTGGTGGAGAGGCATATCTTTAAGGCGGCTGGAAAACATGATCTGTATTGCTACATTGGCATGGTTCGAACTGGATGAATACATAAGTGACAGCAATAATCCTGTAGTTGGGATTGCATTTGAGTATCTGTAATTTTAATCAATACATCCAATTCTCTGTCCTCCGTAAATTTTAGGAATACAGAATTAAAACCAGGAGCACAGATATCAGGTTAGGGTAAAAAAAAGACTAAGAAATATAACTAGTAACATCTGCTAATGTGCTAAACTGCTTACTCAGTTTCAAGTTGGAAAGGATTAACTAATCCTCTGTTGTACTGGTACAAAAGGCAATACACTTAAGGATATTATTCTTTTTCTCTTGTCTGAAACTGACACTGTCCTCAGGAAACCAACAGGAATCATGAATGAAACTTCTTGTTGACGTGGTTCACCAGCTGGCAACCCTTGGTCTTTCCTCTATAGCTAATATGCAAAACCCCCAGATTTGGGGTTTAAGAATACCTGCCACATCCCACCCCCCCACCCCCCCCAAATGCATGAAATAGTCAAGCACTGAGAATCAGACTCTTCTGAGACAGGAACAAATTAAAAGTTTACACTACAATGTGTATCTGCCTTTACTATAAAAGCAAACATATAATAAGGAATCTCTCCATGTAGAGGAAACAGGATCTACATCTTGGGCCTCAGAAAAATCAACCCCAAGAACAAACTCAATAGAATCATCTTAAAAGTTACCACTGTTGGGAGTTTGAACCCCATGTCCCAGTAGGCCTAAAAATCTAAGTGTACTTTCGGACAGATATATTAAAATCTATCCCATTACAACAAAGACTAACAGCAGCTTTAAGAAAGATAGAGCCTCTGTAAACTAATATAAATAAAAAAAAATTAGCACACTGAAACCCCTCACAAAGAATACAATGCTTTACAGATACTTACATAACATATGTTTTGCTCGTAGCCTTAACTCCTCCAATAGGGATTCTTCTCACAATTACAGATGAGTTCTTGGGAATCAGAGCATTATCATCTGTGTATTCTGAAAACAACATAAATAGAGAAAAAACTTTAGTCAATTCATAAAAACGTATATTAATATGTAATTACAGAGCACTTCAAAGAATCCCTTTACAAATATAAAAGCAAAAATTTATAGGAAGGTGTTTTTATCATCTCAACACACTAACAGTACATTTCAAGGATACATATCAGGTTTGATAATCAAACACAAGCATCAAAATCTTTTAGTTTTCTTAAAATAGTTTCAATGCCAATGGTAAAATGGTCTCAAAGGTCAGTAAAGGAGAGTCAGCTAACACATGAGGTTCTTTCCTGATCTAGCTTAAGTTGCTTTTGTTTCTGTTAGGCTGCAAAACCAATAGACCTTTGGAGAAAAAACAGATCATGGCAAAGTCTCACATGCATAAACCAAATTCTGACTAGCTTGCCCTGCAACAAAACAGGCACTTAGCTAAAGCATGAAAACTGAGCCACTGCCTTCATAGCTGTTAACTAAAAACTATTCACCAATGCTGCTAGTGGTCAAGACTGACAGAACACAGAAGAGAGCCTGCCATCTCTGTCGAACTCTTAGAGCTTAACAACCACCACACTTCACAGCTGCTCAGCACTTTATGTTTAAATGGGAGGGAAACTGGAAACACTAGGATTTGGATCACAGAAGTTTTGGGGTTTTTTTGAGCTTGCTTTCACAAGTAGGACGGCACTGGCTCAAACAAAAATGGTACCTCCCCTCTTAAGCTAATCATCTAGTTCGAATTAACTGAAGGGATGTGAATTCTTTTGATTCACTTTCTGCACAGCAGAGACTCAAACGAAAATACTTATGAAGACAGCTTTTACAAGCCTTTAGAAAACAGTGCTTGCCTGAAGCTATCCACGCTTTGCCTTGGCTTACACCATGTTAGTCTTCTGAAAAGGAAGAAAGCCTTCTGACCTTTTACATAAGGCCCAAACAAAAACTCCTGTCTGAGATACTTTAACTGAGTAAGCTT
Source organism: Chionis minor (assembly GCA_013398295.1). Taxonomy (NCBI): domain Eukaryota; kingdom Metazoa; phylum Chordata; class Aves; order Charadriiformes; family Chionidae; genus Chionis; species Chionis minor. Next base: position 298,307 of record VZSF01006296.1, read on the forward strand.
AAAATGCAAACATCTCTCTATGAGAATGATTTTTATATTGTACTTACACAAGCTGGACATGACTAAATATTTTAAAGCACTATTAGCAGCCATTCCCTGTAATCTGCCTACACTGTTAAATATTAAAAGCCCTTACCTTTACAGACCAAATCAGATAGTCTAGAAGTTAAAGATGCTCTATATCTAGTCAAGCTTTGTCAGGGTGGTTTTCCCCAGTGATGACACACAAAACATGAGTATTTCACAATTCATGCTCCATTTTTCAGTATAGTATTCCTACAGGCAGAAACCTTCCTTTGACCAAAACATACCTATGACACAATTTCAACAATGAAATGAAAACTTTACATCTATTTCCAGATGACAGGATGGTTCTTCATAAAACTGAGAAATCATTTAGCTGAAACTAATTCCTGATATTCACCCTTAGGGAACCAAACAGCAAGCTCCCCTGGACTTCAGCGTAGTTTAAAATTGCAGGAGAAAGGACTACTAATGATGAAAACAGCAGCTTTTACAGAAGTCAGATCCTGAAACCAACCCCTAGAGCTCTTCTCAAAAGGAAAATCTAACCATTACAGAGCCACGTGTCAAGAAAGGCCTGCACTGGGGCTTTTTTGACAGAGAAGGAGCTCAAGCAGTACTGAGACCGAGACAAACAACTGGGAGATCACACCAGCTGCAGTTCTAGAAGCCCAAAGCAGCTATTTCTACCTGCTCATAGAGTATTCTTTCCGTTCCAGATCACAAACCACTCGATTGAGATTTCAGAGATACAGGATAAGCAACAGTGTCTCCACAAAAAGGCAGGCACTTGTTATGCCTGTGCTGAACCGAGGAGTGTGGTAGTTCTGCAGAAGATTACAAGCGGCAGCACCTCTCCTGTACATACGATGATAGCAACCAATGCATTTATTCAAGGATTATGCAAGCCTGCAAGGTCACCTTGAGCATGTACAACAGGTATATGATGCAAAAAAGATTAAGTCCTCTCCTAGTATTTTGTGACAACTCCTTGACCAGTAGAAGAGAAGCATTAACATCTGTGTTCTGAATAGCCTACCCTTGCATATATAGATATACACCTTTTTTCAGGCTGGTTGTTGAGTAAATGCACAGTGAAGAGAGCTCCAGCCATCAGACTGATATAAAAATGAATTCACCTTAAAAGTCAATCCGTACACATTTAAATGGATCGACTGAAGAGTGTCAACAGCTTGGTGAAGTAAAGGCTTTATCTGTATAGCACACTTATGGCACATACTTGTATTTGGTACTTGAAGTACCTCACTAGCTTGGTCACCATGTCAGAGAATTTGCAGAAGAGCATTTAAATGCAGCAGAGTACATTGTTGAGTAAGTTCTGTGAAGGGACTTGATATCAGTTGGCTTTAATACATTTATTTTTCCTTCATTTTGGTGACAAAATTTTACTAAAGGTGAAGTCAAACAATGTAGCCTAAAATGTTAACTTTCTTTTTTCCTCCTAGAAATTTTTGTTTGCTTGACTAGTAAGTGCCAGCTTAGTCTAACAGCTCTCAGACTAAACTAGCATCTCCTAGCAGGAACCTGTTACCTGCAGAGACTTCGCAACTACCAGGACCTGCAAAGCAGCATCACCCTGCTCAACAAGGCTACTTTTCACACTTGTCCAAGCACAGCTCCAACAGAAACACTCAACAAAGCTGGAGGTAACATTTCGTTCCTACTCCCTTATAGCACAAAACTTGTTCTACAGATGGTGATGGCAAGTAAGTGGCCAATGGGCTTTTGTCAACCTGACCTGTGATGAAAAATAAGGATTCAACTAACTCAGAAAGTTTGCAAAAGCAAAGCAAGATTTGGATGTTAGTTACAGTAAAGTCAAGAGTAGACAAGATATAACAGCCTAAAACTTGCTATATATTCTACAAGAAAATAGTATGCTTGAAAGAGTCGAGGGAAAGAAGTATTTCAAGAAATGAACAGAGGCAGACAAGTTAAAAAATAGCTACTTTGACTGCTGCCTCATGCTGACTTAGAAATCTTAAATCAACAATTGCATTTGTCCCCACAACCTTCTTCCTTCAAAAAAGTACCAACAGCTCAGGTTATGCTCCGAAGCTTATACTGCTTTACATTTAATGCACAATTTAAACCTCCCATTTTTAAATTCCTCTAGAATTCTGAAAATCTGCTAGCTTTAATAATTTGTGTCATACACATTATGAACAAGTTACTGAAAAAAGTTCCTATTTTTTTTTTTATGGCCTGCTTTAATTCACCATTTTGAGTTTGACAGCAATGCAAAAGCACCTCTTTGAGCTTTTGCTAAAGAAATACTTTCACACAGAAAACGTACAGAAGCTCATCAAAAAAGAAATCGTCAGAAGGCAAGCCTATATGTGACATGACAAAGAAAAGCTTTTATTAGGCTTAGATGCCTTGCTAACCAGCTATTGCACTTCTGAGGGAAGGATTTGCAGAGTAAGAGATCAAAATAACTACTAACATGCCAGACTGTCTCTACCAGAAAACAGGGTAACTCCCAAGAACACATTTTCTCCCTAGCACTTAGAAATATGCTTTCTCATTATGTGCGTTTTTTTTTTTTAAATTCTGTTCTAATCAACACCACTTGCACACTTTGCAACAAAAAAAGCATCTATGTAGCTGGTACTGAAAGCACTGCCTTGAAACGTCCTGATTAATAGACTGGACGACTATTTCTGGATTTTCAGCTTCCACCAAAATAGGTGTCAATGATCTCATCTATGACTGGTATATCATAATTTCTTGAATTAGCTAGTTCAGTAGGCCAAATGGTTTATGGAACTTTCATTTGCATTATTATTATACAGTACTGTGCTCCAAAAGAGCATGTACATTGCTTTGAAAGGATGAGTTAATAAAATCTCACACGCTTTCAATCATTAATCTGATTATACAGACTGCCTGATGCCCAAATGTCTCACTGGCACTGCTTGCTATTTCAGTGACTGGCAAAGCGCAAGCAATGCTGGACACAATATGGTAATGAACCAAACCAAGCCTGCCCTAAGCACCTGGCCAAGGGACATTAACCTAGTGACAACACACCCCCGAGGGATCCCAAACCTGCTGGTGACAGTCAAAGCAGCTGAATCCTTGAAAGGCAGTGCATGAGCCCCACTATAACATGACCCTTTTTGAGTGGGTATGTGGCTTACCCTCACCTCAACCAGGGAAACTGGGAACTCCACCTCTTTTTGAAAGCTCTACATAGTAACGCTGCATGGCAGCTCAAGAACTAATTGTACCGAGGTGTGACCAAAGTAGTCCCCCATACCAGCACTGCAACACAAAATGGCATTGTGAAGGGCAAGGTTTACTAAAACTTGCTTAAATGTCTTCTCTAAAATGGTAAGTATGCACAGTGTGGAAGACATCCCAATACATAGACATTGGCTATAAGGACAAATGATTTCATTGAGAGCACAAATTTGTTTTGAAGACATCACATTGTGGCATCACTAAAACTATCAAGTGCACATTGCAACACTGAACTCAAGCAAGTTCTGCGTTCAAGAGACAAACTTATATGAGCAATATTCTTTTTTATAACTATTCATCTAAGACCAGCTCAGAGTCACATTTCTGGTTTTGTATTTTTTTGGTATTTTGCCTGATAAGCAGAATAGCACATTCTCCAAGCATTTTGAGTCAGAATGTTACAGGGCAGGAAAAAACACTTAAACTTCAGTTGTGGAGTTTGCAGTTCTTCCACAATATTGTGAGAACATCTATTATAAAAGACAGGTCAAGAAATTCAGATCAAATTAAAGGGAGGCAAGTTTAAAAGCATCATTCTTGAGTATAGACTTTTTCAAAGGAAATCTGACTTTACAGAATGCGCCTCTATAGTAAGCGTGAAGACGATACACCTCCCCTTTTAAAAATAGGTCCAAACCATCCATTTTGCCTTACCCGCACCTTAAAAAGAATCCATCATAAACTTATTTTCCACTGATATTTAAAATCCTGTTCACTTTTGGCTTGTAATAGCATTGCTTCTATTGCTAGATTTCCATTATGAAAAGTAACAGCTACTGAGTGGTAATACTCCGAAAAATTTGAACAAGTAGCCCATCTTCACTCAAGTTTAACTTTGTTCTTTCCAAGATGATTTTAACATTTAGTCAGGACTCCTGCACAAAGTTGTAAAAACCCAATACTTTATGTTCACATATAAGACTTCAAAACTTTCTTTTATCTTCTGAAGGTGAGTTTAAACATCTACATCTGATTAATAAAACCTGAAATTCACAGTCATGCACACAAACCAAAAATCTGGCATATACATATACGGCACTGAAATGTATTCTCTAGTTTTGCTCTGAAAACCACTGGGGGATTTTCGCATTTTCACATGGAAAACACCCTTACAAAAACTTCAGCAAGCATCTGCGTCACTAATATGTAATTTAAAATTTTATACTCATTTTACAAAGGTCAAAGTGCAACACAATCAACCTGGAGGAGGATCTTGTCTCTGTTAAACAAGAGTGATGCTCTTCAAAGTATGGAAGATATTCCCTTCTTCAACTTCACTGGTAGGCAACACCATATTTAACATAACCTAGTGAAGCAAATACTTTTTCTTCACTGGATTCTGGTATGTATGAAAACAAAGCGACACACTTTGTAAAACTAGTATTATGTATATTAGAGTAACACTTTATGGGGCAACATATTTATGAGCATCATTTTTTTTATTCTAAAACCTTTGCTTCCTGTTCCTCAGCTGCTACAATAGAATCCACGTGTTTGGCCTATTTCAAAACATTTTTTCTTCTGGTGATAGTCACTGGGCTCCGTCACAGTTTATTACCATCCAACATTCTGGTTTTAAGGCTCTGTTTTACACAGACCCAACTATTACAGTAGTGACATCAGCCAGCTGGCCATTCAGCCTGCTAGCATTTGCAAATCTGAAAGTACACTACCAACCAAAGACAAAAAAAAAAAATAAAATCAAAGACCCTGCTGCAGCAAAGCCCTTAAAGCAAATTAAACATTTTCCAAAAGGTTGTGATAATTTAACTAAATATTAGTAGAAAATTCAAGATTTCTGATAGGTATCTCTAACTACATGTGTCATGCAATCCAATGGCACCCCGAGGCCCCTAATACTGTACTGCTAAGTCTCTTTGCAGACATCCTCCTGAAAATACTTCAAATACCTGTAGTTAAACAGTGAGCTTTGGGTCCAACCACTTCAAAGGCTAAGGCTGCAGTTACAGCTACCACAGTGTACATATTATTCTGTTTAAGTTTTAATACATGAAACAGGAAGAGGAAAAACCCACGAGTACACATTTTAAAGACTGTTGCAAGACTGTCACAGAACCACAGGAAAAAAATAACATTTAAGGAATGAAAACACTTTACAATTATTTTTATTTCTCAAAAGTCACATCCCAAAGTATTTAATCACATTCAAACTTATCAAGATGGCAGATTACCAAACTGAAATATTATACTAAGTAACAGCAAACTATTACCAGCCCTGAGAATCAAACAGCATTTATTAAATTCGAAAGAATTTATGACTTGTCTAAGAACATTTCTTACATATATTCACCATAAAACTTCAGTATTGCCCTGAAATGGTTAACAAATAGTACCAAGAACAAAAGTTAGAAATGAATGATGAAGTGATGCTCTTGAATGACAATGTCCTTTGTGCAGAAAACAAGTTTCATTAATAAGAAATTCCTAAGTGTAATTCAGATACAGAGAAGACTCATCTGCAAGATGGCTTTAAAGGGTCTGTACAGATTATAACTCACAGATACACTCTTTATTCAAAACGTTGCTAGTGAGGAGTTTCTACAACGGGCACAAAACCAGTTTTCAAATGAAGCGGTGTAAAGGAAGTCGAAGACAAAATTAAGCCACCAAGGCCATCTTCTTCAAACTAGGTACCTGTTCTACTTTTATCACTTTCAGCTTTCTCTGCCAGATTTCGAAGAAATCTGGCAAGTTTGTTATTATAAGATATCCTCCCACATTTTCTTGTCATTTTACATAGAATTCCAGGAAACCAAAACTTTTGTAAGCACTGTATGTCGCACATCAACCACGTATTCTCCTACGCCTACCTCCGCGTCCAAAACACAGATCGGAAGGTAGCTGTCGGAACAACAACTACAAAAGAGTAGCTCTGTGAGGCCCCCCAGCACAAGCCACAGCTACCGATCGCGGCCCGAACGGCATCATCGCTTCCCACCCGGCGCCGCTTGCCCTCCCGGTCCCCCGGCACGCCGGCGGGATGGGCCCCGGGCTGACTCACGCTACGCGGGGACGAGCCACAAAGAGCAGGCCGCGGCGGGGCGGTCTGCGACGCCGCCAGCCAGGCGGTCCCCGAGGCCCCGCGCCCGCCGCCCCCACGCACCTTCTTTGGTTTGGGCGTTGGTGATCTGCAGGTCGCAGTCGGCCGCCTTCAGCTTCTCACGGCCCATGATCTGGCGCTTGAGGTCGCACAGGGAGATGTGGAGGCCGTCGAAGGTGACCGTATCATAGTTCAGCTTGGAGGAGAACTTATAATGGACGCACGACATGGTCGGCGCCAGGTGGTGCCCGCTCCCGCGACAGCGTCTACCGCGGCCAACGGCGTCGCGGCCTCCGCGCCGGTTAAGGCCCGCGGCGGCGCGGGGGAAGGGCCCACCGAAGGGGCCGGGACACGCAGCGCGGGCTGAGCTCGAGCGGGCCGGCGGCGCTCAGAGGCCGCGGCGCTCCGCCATGGCCAGGCCCCGCGGCCTCAGGCAGACTCAGCGGGCGGAGGCCTCAGGACTCCATCGCGGCGGCGCTGCAAGGCCCCGGCCCCCGCCCCCGCAACGACTCCGGCCCGCGGCCCTCAGCGATCGAACTGGGCCGCGGCGGCGCCCGCCCGGCTCCTCCTCGTAGCCCAAGCGGGCGGGCAGACGACGGGGAGAAGCCTCGCGGCCCCGGCTCGGCCTCCGCTCCCTCTCCCGCAGGCAGCGCGGTCCAACCCGACCGCCAGCTATGGCGACTCCGGCGCCCCTGCCTCAGCCTTCCGCCGAGGGGTTTCCCGGCCGCCAACCGCACGGGCCGCCGCGAAAGCCCCACTGCGCCGGCGCAACGGCACTCGCACTCACCCCCTCCCGCTCCTCACGTGACCCAGCGCACTACGACAAAAGGCCCGCGTCACGTGGGCGCGGTAGCCCCGCCCCCTCTGGCCTAACGGCTGCGCGGCGCCTCGCGGTGGGCCGGTACACGTCGGCGTCACCTCCGCTACGGCCTGTCATCCCCCGTCACTC
>VZSF01006297.1:2330-41726 GCA_013398295.1 Chionis minor
GGGGGTGGGGGTGGGGGGGTAGTGAATGAAGGGCTGTGTGCTGTTTAGCTGCCCGCAGGGTTAAATCACAACAGCTTCCCACAAGGGCCCCTGGACTGCATAAGGCAGCAAATACTTTGGGAGACATCCATGGAGCTGGGCTGGTCACACACTGCTGCTTCCTTCCTGTCACCTGCAGCTGTGAAGGCCGTCAGTATTTTACTAGCATTTTGTTACAACTAACGTCACACAAGATTTCCACCGTGGCCACAGGGGTATCACACAGCCGCAGAGACCAAGGGCCGCGTGCAGGATGCAGAAGCTCACATCAGGCACTTCAAAGGATGATTTCTGCATTTAAATGAGCTGGGCAAAACAGAGTCCCTTTGGTACAATGCAAATTAACAGTTATCACTAACAGATCCAAAGGGAGAGGACCATTACTCCCTGCCAACCAGGAAAAAAAAAAAGTCTCTGCAGATGTTAAGCCACTACTTGTTAAAAAAAAAAAAAAAACAACAACAAAAACCAACCATACAAAAAAACCCCCACCACAACCCAAAACCACTCCTTTAAACATGGCACAAAAAGGCAGAGGCATCCCACCATTAAATCTTCTCCCTAGCCCCTGTCATCCCTTTCAATTACTCATTTTGGCAGGCTGCTGTGCCACGGTGACTTACAGCCCCACACAGAGAAACTGTCTCGATGTCATCTGAGACATCTGCCGGCAAGGCCACCAGCCAGCATGTCACACTCGCTGCCTGCTCTGCCATCCACCTCCCTAACCAAGCAGCATGGCAAGGGCTCCCCACAAACCCCTCTGCCTGAGGTCAAATGCCATCGGGTGGGAAGGAAAGAAATCCTCTCCAGCCAAGATTTTTGGTGGTTTTAGGGTTAAAGGAAAGGAAAAAAACCCAAAAAACAAAAAAAAGAAGGTCTGTTTAAAATAGTAAAAATCCACATATTCAGTATACTCACATATTCAGCTGGGAAGGATTTGTAGCTCTGTGTCCTGGAATTAGACTTTATCGAAAAAAAATTGAGAAGGAGCTCTTACAGCTAAAAGAGGGGATAAGAATTAGCAATGCAAAGACCTAATTTTTACCTAGTCACAGACATAAAAAATAAGTAAAAAAATATAACATCTGAGGATCTCCAACTCTTACTACATTGGCTTGCAAGCTGGAAAGGAATCAGCAGGATGCATCAGTCACCACGGACTGCGAGGCAGATCTGAATCAGGGATCTAAGGACAGCTCTGCCTGCTATTGAGTCCCGAAGCATTGCAAATGTACCCTGTGCAGTAGGTATATATCTGAACCCTCCTGCCCACACTGGGTAAATCTATCACATAAAAGGGAAAAAGGCAGTAACTGCAACATGTCACAGAATCACAGAATGTTAGGGGTTGGAAGGGACCTCTGGAGACCATCTGGTCCAACCCCACTGCCAGAGCAGGTTCACCTACAGGATGGTGCCCAGATGGCTTTGGAATGTTTCCAGGGTCAGAGACTCCACCACCTCTCTGGGCAGTCTGTTCCAGTGCTCTGCCACCCTCAAAGTAAAGTTCCTCCTCATGTTCAGATGGAACTTCCTATATTCAAATTGTGCCCTTTACCTCTTGTCCTATCACTGGGCACCACTGTAAAGAGTCTGGCCCCATCCTCTTGACACCCTCCCTTTAGATATTTATAAGCATTGCTGAGCTCTCCCCTCAGTCTTCTCTTCTCCAGACTAAAAAGACTCAACTCCATCAGCCTTTCCTCATCAGAAAGGTGTTCCAGTCATCTTTGTAGCCCTTTGCTGTATGTGAGTAATATAATGTGGAGCACAACTTACTACCTTGCATAAATAAGGGCAATGTGAATTAAAAATTATGTTAACATAAGACTGATCAGGCTTGAAATCACACCAGTAAAAATTGGTTTTATTAGGAAAAGTTTTTTAGTGGAGACAAGTGCTGACAGTCTGTGGGACACTAAAACCAAAAAAAAAGCTAAATCCAGCTGGTCAGGAGATTCAGTTTAAAAACAATTATTTGTGACTTGACAGTGCTTAGTTCTTTTTAATTTCCTTATCTTCCTGTGTGCTTTAGTTAACACTTAGGTTTTGGGTTTGTTTTTTTTTTAAACATCCACCTATGATTAAGGGAGCTAAAACCTTCTTTTTAATAAATGAAAGCTGAATTTCTCAAGTAGTGACTTGCCTCTAAAGGATGGGACTTCAAAAGGAGGAGTGGGGGAGAAAAACCTACTGCTGAATCAATGGAGTAAATTTCATGACCAAAATTTCAGGAGCACTGGTCTGGAGAAATGGGCTAGGGGTCACCCAGAAAGGGAGCTCCACCAGAAACCCACCAGCTAGTGAAGGGAGAGGCTTGGAAAGGTTTCTGAGAGATGGCCATCAAGAAAGGCACTGAGACAGGCAGGGTTGGGGGGCCTCCCAACTCTTTTCCTACTCTCTGTACAGCTTAAAGCTCTTTCCCCTCCTGGAGAGGCAAAACCAGTTTATCTGACAAATCAGTGTGGAGGAAGGAGTCTCCGTAGCTTTACTCTTTTTCACCTCTGGGTTTCAGAAGGGGCACATTTAAGCTTTTTGCCCTAATGTCTAAGCTGAAAGAATCTACACACTGCAACCTCCAAGCCATTCAGAGCTCCTGAGAGAAAAAAGGTCACCGCATTCCCCAGTCTTCCCTGGGATTTGCTCCCGAGAGCTTACAGTTTGCATATTTGCGTGGCTGCTTTGTGCTAGAGCACATCAGACCATAACGAGGCAAGTGCAAGAGGAATGCTCTGCACATGGTGCCAGACAAACTCTTCATTTTACTGTCCAACACAACCACTAAGCTTTTGCATCCTGGTCAAACATCCGACACAAGTAATTTCCTAGCTCAAGGGATGTGTCTTTCCAGTGCCAGTTCAGGTTTCAAGTTTGCTTATTCTCCTCACGTAGCACAACTGGCAGAAGTAACAGAGCAAGATCAAAAGGAAAAGAAACTAGATGAGAAAAGATGAAGTATGAAATAATACTGGTAACAGACATGCTGCAATTCATGATCAAAGGAATGAATCAGGCCCCAACTATATAAATAAAGAAGTACCTTCCCCCATCTCTGAAAGAAAGAATTTGTTGTTTGCCCTCATGTCACGCAATCCTTTCAAGTGCAGTTATACTTGGGTAGCTGAAAGAAAAAAAAGTGACAGAGCACCTCAAATTTTATTTGCTTTAATCATCACAAAAGAGGGCTCTCCTGGGATCTCACTGCTTTCCCATCCATGTTGTGTAAAACGCACAAAACCCCAGAGCATCTTCTGTTCCAGCTAAACCAGGAGAGTGCCAAAATGAGGTTTCATGACCATTACGAGCTCAAAGCAGCCAGAGCAGCCCTGGCTGTCCCCAGTTTACATCGCATGCCCCACACACCTGCCTGCCTCCATAGGCATGCAGCGCCGGCACCTGCGAGTTGACCCTACTCCAAAACTTCATCTCCCTAAATGAAACACGGCACTGCCTGGCCACTTCTGACCTCCCTCCTGTATGACCTCTGCTATGGGCACACTGACCTGTGAGGCAGCAAAATGCCCACCTCCATCTCCCCAGCCAGGGAAGGCAGCAGCTTGATGCTACCTACACCGTGGCGCTTCTTGGTCATCTGCATTAAGCTATAGGCAAGAGGCTCAGAGAGGGTTTTATGGCCAGGTGGTGGAAGTACATGAAAAGAAGTGATTTTCCACCCACCAGGATCTCAAAGCCTTAAAAAGGAAAAGTACTCCAAGCCTCTTGCCCATCAACACTCACGACCCCATGATGAGATGGCTGCCACCAGGTCTGCTACTGATGCTCAGGTGAGCAAAGAAGATCTCCCACGGGGGTTACTTCTGGTCCTCCAGAGCCATCGTGCAGGTCCATCCTGGGGAAGGGACTTTGGGGCCCAAGAAAAAGAGAAGGGGAAAAAAAAAAGTCAAAAAACTAAGTTTTCGCTACCGAGCAAAGAAGACTGATATTTTACAATTCAGACAAAAGCAAATCAAAACAAATGTCTAGAAGTTTCAAGATGAATTCTGTGGTGAAATCTTTGCTTTGGCTTTAGAAGTCTCAAACACCATTCACCTGCCATCTTATTTAACAAGGGTGAGAGAGTACATCTCTTTGGCTACAGGACACAGGGGAACCTGATGGCATGGAAGTGAAATCCAGGGTGTGACAAACTCAGCAGGTCCCCTGATGTGTTAAAGACCAGGAAGCAGCAGAGTTTCTGTGACACATCCCAGATCTGGATGAGTTGCTATTTCTCCCTTTTCCCCCTATCTCACACCAGAAATAGGTTCGGACCCATGCTCCTACTTTAGGAGAGGTGGCAGCAGCAGCAGCACCAGCACTGCAGATTTCTTGTGCTCTGACCTTTTCCATTAGAGTCAGGAAAACATTACAGGGTTTCCTACCAAAATGGATGGTCTCACAACACACCTGTGCATGGAGATTTTGCCCTGATAAGTGTATCAGCCTGACATCAGCAATAAGTAAGCGACATGCCACAAAGCTGGTTATTAAAAGGCTTTGTGTTCCCGTGGGAAGGACAGTTTTGCAAGACCTGGGCTCCTACTTCTATGTTTTACCAACAACCTGACATCTAGAAAACCTGGTTCACCCAACAGAAAAGGCTGTGAGTTTTAGATTCTATTTTGTTTTTCATAGTCAGCTTTGAAATACACAAAATGTCCTTGTAGAACAGAAATTTCCAATTTGATGTTTGCACGCCAAGATTTTTCACTGCAATCACTCCTAAACAGAAGGTGACCGTGAGTAAACACATTAAAAGGAAACGTGCCAGCATCATTGGAATTAATACCTCTGTTCTTACTGACAACAGCTGACACATCCCCACAGAAATCTGAACTTCACAAAGGTTCACCTTCTGAGAGAAAACACCTCTTTTGACAATCTCTGCTGCGCTACCAGGTCAAACAGTCCATTTCAGCTCTCCACCTTCCCTTGTCCCTTGTATATTTAAATTAACCACTCTGAGGCATCTTTCTTTCCCTATTATATTTTGGGGTTGCTCATAGCTTCAGGAGAGCTCTCACCTCCATACAAGCCCCTTGCCAACTATTGTAACATTGATCATTTCAGTATAAATTTTTACTGGATGCATTTTCATAAATGCTTCATTTATGTACCTTAGTCACCTAATAAAAAGCTGGCAAACAAGAAGTGGCTCCTGGATATGTGAAAGGGCATGATGCTTCTAGGACTAATGAAAGCATCATCCATCAGTGCACGGTGTTTCACAGAAGAACAATAGGGGCATGGATTTACAGCAGTGCGATACAAAAAGTGATGACAGACGGAAGCAGGGAAGCTGGATGGCAGCTGCAGAAATCAGGAGTTTTGTTCGGTTTTGGATGTAAACTGGATCTGCTCTCAGCCTTTACGTTTTCAGCTGACTTGGCTGCAAAGTATTTCAGGGGTATCAGATTCGAGCGGTGATGTGGGGCTGCATCCCCAGGATGCTTCGTTGTCAATGTGACCAAGAAGCTTGTTGTCATCCCATCACTTGACGATATGGATTTAATTCACTTCCCAAGACAGAGGCACACAAGCTCTGCCATGGGGAGAAGAGGAGAGTCCTTCTGGGCAAAGACGAATCACGTGACGTGCCCCTACAGCTCCATGCCCCTCAGCTTGCCTTGAATTGTGTCGTGTCCTTCAGGCATGTAGACTAGGTCAGTAACTCCTGTTTGGCTTCGTCCTTCTTCCTCACACTTTACCCTCCTCACCTCTTCCTCACACTTTACCCTCCTCACCTCTCTTCCCAGTACGTCTGTAGCTAGGATGGTTTTCTGTTTGGGTTTGGGGTTTGTTTCCTGAGGTAGACAGTCCCACTACAGTTATGGCTATGGGATAACATTTAGGAAAAGTCATCTGATACTTGATTGGATTGATGGAAAAATCAGTCCAAACTCAGGCAAGGAGAGGACATTTGTGAGATGGGTCTGGGTTTATGATGGATAAAGAAGGACTATGGAGGCAGAGGGAGGGAAATTCTATAAAGAAAGAAAAAAAAAAAAAGAAGAAATATAGAAACCCCAAGTGTTTTTCCCATGCCTGCCTGCCAAAATAGGAGGCGTCTTGCTAAGAAGACAAAGAGTCCAGCTTTGGGAGACAGAGATGTCCCCAGACCTGCTGAAGGATGTGATCATGGGGGCCTGCTAGGGCCACACCTGGTAAGGATAGAACAGCAGAAGACCCTGGACCACACAGAGTACAACTTCCATCTGAATGGCTTCACAAAAAGACCATTTAACAAATCCTGCCTCCTGAGGCTGCAGTCTGTGCTGAAAGGAAGCTCAGGCCCCAGGGCTCCCTGCCACCATGAGGCAGGTTCAAAGACACCATGTAGCCCCCAGCTACGTCATGTCCGGCGGCACACACAAGTTCATATGTCTCCCTGTCTCTCCAAAAATACCACATCTTCCCTAGACAGCCGTATTGCACATTAGCAGACCCAGAAAGGAACAGAAAGTTCACATGAGATGCCAGACAATTTATTCCTAAGCAAGTGCTTTCTCACACATCACCTTCAGGGGAGAAAGGCCATACCCAGGGTGAGGGCTGGGGCTGCTCATACAACAGTGCCTTCCAACACTGAGCATCCAGATCCAACCCAACCACACCATTTTCCAGTGAGACTCCACATCACAACTGAAAAAGGGAAGCGGTCATCCTCACACTGCTCGGGCAAGGGATCATCACACTCTGAAAAGTTTTTGTGAAGACCATTTTAAGCCCACAAGGTAACCTTCTTCCACCTTTGCATCACCAGCGGGGCTTCATGAGTAGACATCATTGGGGAAATACCACAATATCCCAGCAAGGTGCAGTATGGTCCTCACTCCATCCCAAAGTACAACAAAATAAGGAAAGTACAGATCCCAACTACTTCCTACCAACTGAAGGATTGTGCCTGATGACCTGGCTCAGGGCTATAAAACCATGTATTTAGGGGTAGATACTCCTCTTTCTTCCTTTAATAATTAAGGTCAATACTTCACAGTATGTCCTTCTACTAATGAAAATTTTTAAACTAAACATCCTAATTTATTCAGAAATTTTTTGTTCTTATCTAGGCTTTTTGTTGTCAATCAATTCTTCTTTAAAGCACAGAAGAACCACCAAAAATAAATCTCTAGGAGAAAAAGTCCTTCAGTGCTTGATTACTGCATTTTCACACTTCAGTAATTCCCTCCCAACTAAATGTGTAAAACATCAATACTACACATTATTTTAAAAAATTATCCCAGAGACAGCTTTATTTTTTCATTCTATTCAACACAAGTTCAGTGTGCTTTCTGTAAGAAGCAGCAAGAGAATCATTTATATTCATGCTCGTCTCTTTTACCCACTCCCATTAAAAGGCCATGAGTGTCAATATTGGAGTACCTACTGGTTTAAAAAAAAAAAAAAGAAGAAGAAGAAAATAAAAAAACCCGGAAAGAAAATCCTTACAGCCAGCTCTGACAAAAACTAAACTGCTTTCTGTTGCTGAAAACCTGAGCAGAGCTGCAGCCCCATCCAGCAGCACGTTTGACCTGTGCACGAAATCCCAATGGACCTAAGATGTGTGTCCTTCTGAACTGCCACCTTTTCCCTTAGCTCGGAGTTTGACGGCATTATAACATTTATAATTTATCAATTTTATATGTACTTGCCTGCACTAAGAGCTCAGCAATACAAGATTAAAATCCTTGTTGCAAAACTGAACTCATCAGAACTTCCTGCAGCAAAAAAGCCCAACCTCAATTAATAATTCATCCACGCAAGGAAGGAACAATATTTGCTTTACAGCGCAAGTTTGGGGGCTGATTTTTACGGCCTGGAATGTCCAAAGGAGTATTCAAAAAATAATGAAATGTAAGGCATAGCCTGGCAGGCTATTTTTAGAAAACTAAATTATCAAGCTTGAACATTAAAGCTAAAGCTAGAGCACTGGAGGACTAAGCAGAAAGAATCATAATAAAGTCACCATTTTGAATTTATTAAATATTTGCTCTTTTAAGTAAAATGGTACTTTTGTAATCTCTCCATTTAGACTAGAGTTTGGGGAAATATTCATGCACACAGTCAGACAGCTGAATCACCTCCATTTGCTGTGCATCCCATTTGCTTTTTCTGTATTATTCACTACCACAGAGACACGGTGATTTAACATTAATTTAATTTACATATATTAAATGTGCTTGGAGTATTTGCACAGCTTGACTAGAACTGTGGGACCAGCTTTCCAAATTCAGCTAACTTCATGGCAAAGCCCACAGGATGCAGTTATTTTGCTAAGCTGGCTGTGGAACACAGTCACCTCTTAACTCCCCAAATTTAACTATTCATGAAGAGTTAATTACTTCTGCTCTGGGTATCAGCAACAGCTTGACAAGCCTTATGTAATGGCATCTTTATCTTATCTCAGACCCTTGCTGCTCACCAGTGCCTGCCTCAGAGCCTTTCAGAAAGCCTCTGTGCTGATCAATACAGTTTTCCTTTTGGAAATTATAAAATTTGCCAAGTATAAAAAAGACTATCATTGTTTTGAATCTAGACTTTCACAGTTACCTTTTCTCTTCCTTGCATTGGCCTAAGCCTTGGTCTGCAGTGCTAACTTTTCCAGATCATGTGTTAAAGCATACTCTCTTGGCCATTATTTAGAAGGACCTTTTTAGATGTGGAAACCCATTTACAGCTGGATGCGTTCCACCACCAGGACTAAAAAAAAGCAGCCACTGTGCTATCTGATGGAAATGTCAGGAATATAGTTTGTTGATTTTAAATCCGGGAGAAGAATTAAGCAGAGTTTAAGCCACAGATCTCAATCTGAATTTTCAAAAGGTTTGTGGACCAGGGGTTTAACATACTCATGACAGAGAAGGGGAATCTACTTCATTGCCGTCACAGCTGCACTGGCATCCCAGGTTTGGGGCTCAGCTCCTTTCCAGCAGGAGTTTGTTTCAGTTGCAAGGAGAAACTTGTACCTGAGACCAGCTGATGATCTCCCTAGGAGCCCAGCAGATGTACTGTGATGAACACAGCGGGTTGTTTGGCTCAGTTGTAGAAGATCAGAACTTGGAAACTGAAAAAATAGGTTAATGAAACTCATCCATGTTTTGAAATTTTAATCAGCTTATGTTTGAAGCATGTAATTTTCTTTCCTCAAGCAAAGAGGCAATGACTTGAAGTGCAAAATGAAACAAAACGTGACAATGGCTCCACGGTCAACAACTCACACAGTAGTACAGCTCAGTAACTCTAATAGTATTCCTCTTCTACCATGAAAATCCTGTGATCCAAAACTCTGTTCTCATGCACACACAACCCAATGTAGGTAATTCATAAAGGTTTTGTGAAGGGAAATACAGTGGCAGGTGCCTGTGGAAAGAACAGTAAAGAGCACAGTAAGGTCAGCTGCGGGAGTGCAGAGCACAGAGGAAAACAGGGTGTGAGGACATCCAAATGCGAGGCTGGGAAGAACTATTTGGGGTAAGCGTCTACTCCAAAACCCACAAAACAACCACCAGTGCCTGGCAAAAACTGTATATCTTTAGTAAAGGATTAAAAACACCCACCTATAAGGAATGGATGTGAAGATTAGGGGATCAAAAGAATATAACCAGTGTCCTAAGTCTCTGTAATAGTATGAATGTGTAAGATTTAACTCCTAGAACAACCTAGGCTAGCCATGTTTTGTTTTAGTACAGAAAGCCAGAAAGGAATTCATGTAGTCCTTGCCAGTCTCACCTGAGGAAACTATCTTTTAGTCTCCAAATGTGGTGATGTATTTCACTCTGAGTCACTGAGCAAGACATACAAGCAACACTATCTCCTGGGTTTAGTTATAGCCCAAGGAGAAATAAATTCCTTTTTAGTCTCAGCAAGCAGCCAGTTAAAGCCCTAAAGCACAGGATTAGTACAATATTAATATGATGCAAACAGCAAACGAGCCTCATTCTAAAGGCTCTTAGAAATATCCATACACAAATCACAAACTGTATTTTCTATTTACACTAATTTCTGTGATGAGTTATAAAATCCCTTCCATAAATTTAGGAAGCTCTAGCTTAGATTTCAGGTCCTTGTTCTCAGAGGTTTGCAGGGGAGGAGAGTGGGGGTGGGGCGGTTCCCCCCTAGAACTTCATCTCTTGGATGGCTGGAAACATCCTTTTACTCTGCAAATCAGTCATCTATGAATTTAAATAGTTCATTTTGTGCCAGTAGTCCTCCTTCCATTGTTTCAAGCTACTCCTTTAATTCAAAGGTCCTCCACATGCAGCATGTAGCAAACTTAAAATTACAGAAGGGTGGTGGCCAGCTTTTTTCACCTCTCACCATAGATGTGGGCAGTAAAAAAAGCTGGAGCAAGCAGCAGAAGCCCAAGTAGGCTACAGCCATTCCGTAAATCAAAGCTCATCCAAAACAGCTCAGTCAGGGGGATCAGAACAAAGTGGTGCGGGTACAACAAGAAGCAAACATGACTTTCAACTTATGTATGACTTGTTGACTGACCACTGCAAACAGCAGAAATTTAACTAATAGCCCATGAATAGTCAAAAGCATTAATTGTCAGCTGCAAATGTTTAAAAAAAAACCTGATAAAATTCATATAACTTGCAGGAGTAATATTTGACTTGCAAAAAGTGCTGAAGCCATTTGCTGTGTCTGACCTAAGCTTTGTGCCCACTAGACAGATTTGAAACAGAAGAAGCACATGTCAGAGCCTCTGAGGGCAGCAACACTGTCCCAAGACTGAAGGGGATTTCTCTGTCAGACCACTTGTGTCCCCTTTCCTGGAGAAACTGCCAGAGATCAGACTGCAGTCTTAAATAAACGATTAAACCATCTCATTGTTTTTGAACTCTGACTTAACATGTACTCAAATATAGCTGTTCAGTTGCCTTACCTGAAAATTTACGTTAACTCAATAAGTTAATGTCTCATCTGTGATGACTTAAACAGCTCTTCACCCCTTTTGATGCTCACAGCATATTTGAACGTCTCCGTAGTACGTTACAACCTTTTGCAGTATGTCTTTGGCTAGACCAAGTAAACAATGACTTTTGATAGCCTAAGACAGCAACCTTGTTCCCTGTAGAGCATAGTATTTTTTTCTTTGCACTTGTCCCAGTTCAAGTGCACCTTTCTGGAACATGAGCACCCGGGACTAAACACATGATGCCAAATGAGGCTTCAAGGCCATTGTTGTGCTGAGTATGACGTTGTATGGGATGGGATGTCCCTCTGGTCAGTTGGGATCAGCTGTCCCAGCTGTGTCTGCTCCCCATTTCTTGCACACCCCAAGCCTACTCACTGGTGGGGTGATGTGAGAAGCAGAAGGGGCCTTGATACTGTGCAAGCACTGCTCAGCAATAGCTAACACATCTTTGTGTCATCAACACTGTTTTCAGCACAAATCCAAAACATAGCATCATAGAAGCTACTATGAAGAAAATTAACTCTATATCTCAGCCAAAACCAGTACAGCCCTGAAGGAGAATACCACTAATTCCCTGTTCTCCAGATCTTTTTTTAGTAGAGTCAGCTGCATCAGCCTCTGGTTAACGGGTACGTTCAGATCCACCTCTCATCTCCTATTTATGTGTTGTCCCCCACTTTAGAGCAAAAAATCTTGTTATTGATTTCCAAGTGTAATCCATCTCACCCCTCCCACTTCATTAAAACATCACCCGGTTCTTCAGGACTACCATCAAACTTCATCTCATCTGAAAATTTATGGGTCACTCGTATTTGCTAAGAAATACATTGAACTGGAACTAACCCATCATCATCCTAATAATAATTTTTTAAAATTAAATGAGAGCTTCATAAATCAAATGAAAAAGCAACCTCTTCTGTGCTAAATAAGTCTCAGAGAGACTTAATGTTTTATAAGCATCCTCTTTTGGCTAGTTTATGAAGGAAGGTATTTTTAGGTTGTGACCTTCCCTCCTGCAGAAAACACTATACATTCAGGGATACACAGCAAGCTATTGCTAATTGCACACTGCTCCTACCCCCACAGAGAAGCTTTGCAAGAGGAGAAAAGCATAAGAGTTCATCTCTTCTAGCTCATTTTAGGATGGGGATATGCACACAAAAGATGAAGAATGGCATAAATTAAAAGAAAATTATGAGAGTGAGTAAGGAAGCAACAAGAGTCAGCAGACAAACCACGAACAGAATTTGCAATTAGCCGTCAGCTACTGTGAAGGCAAGTGGAAAGGAAGTGCACTGCCCCTGAGCTGTCACCATCGTCTCATCAGAGCTCACTTCTCCCAAACATCTTTTCTTCCCATCCTCTCCACTGAAAGACAGAGTCCTCAGGGACACAATGATGAGGAGCAGCAAACCACAACGCTCGGCAGCCAGACAAAGCCTAGCACCATGGCATTGACAGTTTGGAGACGATGCCTCCATGCAAGCTTGAGAGACTTTTGCATTCCAGCGTGGAGATGAACTAGATTTTCTGTTAGCTCCACAGGTACCGGCCTTCAGTCGAGACAGACTGAAAGCTGGCGGAGCTTCACGTCCACTGAGGCTTTGCCATACAGCCTTTGTCTTCTTTTCTCTGAACTCAACCTGGATACGCAGAAGAAGCCACAAATGAGAAAACTTCTGTTTATTAAACTGTGTATAAACTTACTGTGTCACACAGGTGCCATCTGTATTAGCAGCTGTGCGTATTAAAAGCAAACCGTGGAACAATGAAAGTCATGTTGCTCTATAACGGCAGTCTGTGCTAAATAATACTCCATGGTAAAGGTTTTACTTGAAAAGTGATTTGAAAATCTTGTGCTAAGGCAGTTGGCAAAATTTTATTCAAGTACCCATCAAAAATTAGGAAATGAAATTCCAATTTAAGAAATACTTATAACATTTTTCATCCATATTTTCCACTTAGCCCATACCTGGTATGAAGAGCACTCTTGTAAATTGAAATTACTATCTAAATGCAATACTCTCAGGGAGTTTTCTATAAGCATTTTTTTTAGGTCTGAGTTATCACTCTTTTTTTAAAAAGCAAAATAGATCTAATTTCCCATTCACAGAGCTCAATCTCTGCTTGATTTGCAGTCCAGATTTTTGCAGTATTGTGATAATTCGTGGGAAGCAGACAGAGAAACCAGCTAGAAACAAAAGGAAACAGTCAGTTTTGTTTCACTGACTCAGGAGAAGGAAATACAAGGAATTAATGAACGGAAGAATTAGGAAAGGCAGGGCAGTGAGAGAGAGGGAAAAAAAATAATTTCTACCACCATCACTTTTAAATGGCTGTTAACATCCTCTCCCTTCTATCCAAAAATACTTGTTTACTCCAAAGAGACCCCTGACTCCCACAGGAAATTAACTGTGTAAAGATAGGACACTAGCTCGTGTTGAGTCACTATCTTTATTGCTGACTGCATGGATCCAAGTAGTTTCTTGCCCATCGCCCTTCCCAGGCTGTGGGGTTGCAGCTCATCATTGTAGACCCCCAGACCAGAGCTGTGGCCTTTCTGGCAACCCACTTCTTCACCTCTTCTCCCCCTCACATTTGGGCCGGTGGATTCACACCAGAGCCCTATGGATTGACACTCAATCCTTTTTAGAAAGAGAATCTTAAAAAAATAATTTGATAACCACCACCACTTTTACTCCTGCAAGCAGGAGAGCACTGAATGCCTTTTTTAAAACAAAAATAAAAAAATTATAGATTCAGTTTCTCACAAAGCAATCTTAGTCTTCTGCTTCCCTTGAGTGCGTGCACAGGAAAAAACACACCAACTCCTTGACTTCTGTCCTTACAACTTTCTTCTATTCACAACATGACAGTCTGCTACCTCTTTTGTCAGAAAAAAACCACCTGATTTTAAAAAACAGCTCTTATCTGTCCATCTTTTGCAGCTGGGAGGCTTCCAGACCCTATCCGTCTACCTGGAAGTCAGCCCAAGAAAATCAACAGCCCTCAAGGCGAAAACCCTAGTCTTCTGCAGATGGCTCTTCCTTGCCAAAACGCACCGTGCAAAGGAGTGCAGCACTGGGACTGCCTCAGCTGCTTCTTCTACCTGGTGGCGCATCAAGCAGAAGCAGTGCTTTGGGGACAGGGCGGGAGTAATCGGTGCTTCCCCCTTGCCTCCCTTCTAGTTTACAACAAATGGTGCTACTGCCTTCCCCCGCCACCACACTGGGAACATCCACCCCACTTTGAGCAGCGCAGATGAAAACACTTCTTACACCCCTACTGGCATCAAATCCCTGCTGCAGAAGGGATTTTAAATTTTTTGTTTTATTGTTTAAACTGATTGCTTTAAATCAATAAAAAGGCTGAAATACCAAAGAACAATCATCAGATAGTATGAATAATCCTGAAAGGCAGAGGGGTTCAGCAATCAAAATGGAATTCAACTTGGCACAGACGGATCCCAAATCTGTCACAGGAGTAACTGAAGAATGCAGAAGTGAGGAAAGCTAGTTTTGGCGTTTATTTTTCTCAACTTGGACATGTTTTACATTTAAAATGGGAAGGGCATGTTATTGTAAAGAGAATGGGTAATATATGCTGTTTTCTATAAAAATAGGTAAAAGTTACATCACCGTTAACACAATAGCACCATTAATAATTTCTGTGAAAGCACAGAAATGCATTAAAACTCAGGTAAAGCAACCTGGTCAGACCATCTTTTTTGCCAAATTTACTCCATGGACCTTTTACCTTAAGTCAAATAGTCACTTTTTACAAACTACAAACACTTTCACTGCCTCTCTGAAGTAAACATTTTTCAAATTAAGTTTTGGGTGGGTGGCAGCAGGAGAAGACAGACCATCTATTTTTTTAATTAAAGTTAGCCTTTCTCTTAGTGTTTCAGTATCTCAGTGACAGAACTGGAGCACAAATGCCTATGGGGAGCCCCAGTAACAGCTGAAATTCAACCCAAATTGTTAATCTTCAGGAAGTGGCCCATGACAACCCTAGCACTTTCTTGCCCCTTCTTCTTCGCAGATGCCCAGCCTCCAGTAAAACACAACTACCTGCTGTGCCAAAAAAAACAGGGCCATGCTGTGCACAGGAAGGCTGAATAGAAAATAAACCACCCTCAGCTCACCAATTTAGGGTATTACCTGACCTCTGTTCTGCTGTGTCTTTTGGAGATGTTACTCTTTCATGCCTACCCCAGAAAAACGAGCAAGCAGAGATCTCCTCTTCTACAACATATGCTGACTTAGGAGCCAAAAAAAATCCTGCTTGGCAGAGCTTGGGCTAGAAACTTGGTCTTTAAAAAGGCAGCCTTAGGTATTTGCTTGTACAATCTGCCCAACTGCATGTGCCAAATCTCTGGCATTTATTGAAAAAAAACCAGAGATTATTATTACTATCAGGCTATTGTTACTATCAAATGGCAGCAGACACCATCACGGTTGCCTGGTGCCACTCAAATCCACCTTGTTGTCTCATTTTCTCCCAGAGGAACTCAAAAGGTTGTGCCAGGGGTTGGAAAGCACAGGCTTAGAGGAGCAGGCTTCCAAGAACTTAATGGAAAACATTTTCAACTGAGATAAAATAAGTGTATAATACTTATTTTAATACTGGATGTTCAGAGGGAGATTGCTTAAGCCAGAGAAGAAAGAAGGGAAGGGGTGGGATTGTATTTTTAAAGAAGATGCGCCTTTGATTTTAGTGTGAAAGGAGTTATGGAAGAAAACTGACACCTTGTCGGTAAGACACAAATAGCCTAAATTGTGCAAAGGTTTCTCTTGCCTCATTAAAAAGGGATCCATTTTCTCCTGCAAAATGTACTGAGGGAGAGGAATCTGAAAGGCTGCACTGCTGTGGCAGGAAGCAAGAAGCTAGATTACAGGCCACAACTGAAGGCACTGAGAAGAAACCTACAGGCTGGTGTAATGAAGTTTCTGCAGAGGGAAAAGTTGAATTTTACTTTAATCACTGTTACACCATCTTCTCCGAAGGAAAAAAAAAAAAAAAAAAGGGAAAAAATTGCAAACATTTGCATCCCCTGCTTGATAGTGATCCATTCAGCCCACACACCCTCTCTGAAGGCCAGCAGGCTGTGAAAGCTCATTTTCAGTTTAACAGACACATGTCATATTTCAGCTAGTCTAATCAGGCAAGTGTTCAAACACACCCCGGCGGAGAATTCAAGAGTGGCTGTTTCTGCCAGTGCTGTTAAGATATCCAGGGAGTCACATGCAGGGCAGGGAGGACGTCAGAAACTCATTCTGCATTCACATCTCTGGAGATGGGGCCTGGACCACCCCTCTGGGAAAAAGGAGTCATGTGAACAGCGATAAGGAGAAGACTATCACACTTTAACAGCAAAGTCCTAGGCAGGTGCAGCCGGAAAAGGGCTTCAGGCTGCAAATCATGAGGCTCGGCCGACCAGCGCCCTGGGAATTAAATTCTGGGAGCACAGTAGGATTTAAAGGATATCCCTGTGCTCAGCACCATTTCACCAGCTAAGTGCAACGGATTTAGTGAATTTTGAGACAACTGGCATGTCCTTCTACACTGCCAGGTGTCCTCCCAGGGGTTTGAATGTCTTATGGAAGCTAAGTGCGCAAGAGCTACACTGACGTACCAATACTCTGAGGATTGCTAATTCCCCCTTTTTTTCCCCATGAAGGGTGGCATTCCATTACTGAAGCATCCTGCACCATTTTAAGTACAAGGGGATGCCCCACCTAGCCTCCAGTTGCTATCCTTCCAGAAAGAGATGTCTCTCAAAACCCATCACCTTTGTTGTCGTTGCCATCAGGGTCCAAATGTCCCAGATTAATAAAGACATCACGAGCGGCACCAGGATCCTAGGTCTAGACAATCAAATCACAACTTAAGTGTTCTTCCCAAATAATCACTTGGCTAGTTTGTAGCAGAACTAATATTTTTCCAGCAACATTTTTCCTCCACTTTTACTTACTTCCCTTGTTACCATTCGGGGTTCACTGGGCACATGGATACATTTCAGAATGTTTTTTCTGGAACACGTAGCAAGAGCCACTTTCAAGCTCAGGAAGATTAAAGGCCAGTAAGGCATTGCTCTTCTCCAGATAAGTTTATATAAGTATTCAGTGAATAAATTCCGAAATCTAGAGGGTATTCTCTTACAAATAAAGAGTAATTGCCATGAATGCAAATAGATGAAACAACACAAGTGGGTTTAACTGGAGATGGTTGGAATAACTCACAATAAGACTTTCAGACCAAAGCTTTCAAAGCTGACAATGCATATTAGAGCTCAGTTATTGTTATTTAGTATGCTTTGCTTGTCTTCTGGTCTTGCAATGATCATAACCAGACTGAATTTCCCTAAGGCACATTTATGACACCAATATATGCAGTAATGCCTGAATGTCTTATTCTTGCCATGTTTTGAGGCATCATCTTCCACAGACTAAAATAAATTTGAGGTTTCGTTACCTTGACAAATTGATCTCAATAAGTTTCTTTTAAGTCTTCCAGGTCTCAGATAAAATGGCAAAGTGATTCTGTTTGCTCCGAATCGGTCTCATCAGATCACAGAAAACAGGTGGCACAAAGAGTGCACCAATGCTGCAAGTCTCACCTGGGAAAACAGCAATTTAGGGGTTTCCACAGCACAAGAAAGAGAAATAGGAGATCCTTTCATGGATGTTTATAGTCTCAGAAGCTAGAAAGGGTGCTCTCTATCCTATCTTGGGATCCATTCCTTAAAATGTTCTTGCAGCGTCTGTCTACTTTCAAACACCACTGCAATGACAGAACTTAAATACAAAAGATTACATATGATCCAAAGACTTTACTGACCACCCTTCCCTCCCACTCCACACCTTCTCTGAAAAAACCCCCACAGAACTCTTAGGTGGTTTCACCTAATCAATTTAGTTTATTTTCCAAAACTGTAAGAGAGCTAAATGTTGTTTATCTCATAGTTGTTCAGAAGGGTTAGATAAAGTTGAAGTTTAATTTTAGCAAAGTAATATCTGATGGCTAAGTGCTAGTAGATGTGCAGAGAACCAGGAAAGAATGACATAGGAACACTGTGTTGTCACAGAAGGGAAAAAATTACTTCAATAGTTTCTCTCCATTTATAATTCTTGTAATTATATTATCTCATAAGGAAAATAATATCCAGAATGTCTGAGTCAATGACAATTATGTTTAATCACAGCTTTCTCAGATCTGTTTCGTCGCGTAACATACTTTCCAGACATACTTTGCCCTATTCTTCCCCACCCTTAGACAGAAAACGGTCACCAACGTACAAGTTCAATACAGCTCTAGCAACCGCAGTTATATCAGGAATTTTATTCACAAACAAGTAGTACATTGTTTAGTACAAAATTAATCTGCTGGCGGTTTGAGCACTGACACTCAGGAAATTATTACGCAGCTAAGCACCACTTCATAAGCTCTTCTGTTCCCCATAACTCCATTCAACATCATCAGCCCCGGCATGGGAGGCTGACGCCAAGTAGCTGAACAGCACTAAAACACGTGTCCCTGCAGGGCCCTTGGCAGAGGGATGTTGGGGAGCGAAGAAAGGCAACAAGTTTCCCAGAACAGGGCAGAAACTAGGGACAGTACCTTTACAGATTCTGAATGAGAATAACCTGTAGGCATTGTCTGACGGGCAAGTGACACCAAATGGTCGATGGGGGTCTAAAAATTATCTTCCTCAGCTTTGAGGCTGAGGAGGGCTTCAGCCTTCAGGAACAGTCATGCCCTGTGAATGGCAACAAAAGGGTTTTGTCTTCTTTTCAAAAATGAGAGCTTCCCCTCTGGTAGGGTCCGGATTTTATCACAGTGTTCCACATTGTCACATTGGCTCCTACAGAAGTGGTCAGCTCTTCAAATCTCTGACCTGGACCGAGCTCTTAATGCCTGTCTGGCCAGGGTGGCCCCATCTGTGCTTCTCTGTGCTGAGCAGCAACTTTTTTTAGCATCTATCTGCTGAAGCTGGAGAAAACCTTTTTCTTTCTAGATTACACAGCAATTCTGTGAAGTCAGGCAGCATTACAGCTGTTACCCAACCCCAAAACCAAACAAACGGAAGATCTCCTGAGGGCCACAGACCACAGATAAGCTTAATCCAGTTTGAAATTCCCTCAGCTCTTCCTAAACACTGTGGGTTTGCAATAGCCTTTTATCCTTTCTTTAGATTTCTTAATAGAAAATTGCTTTTCTTTCTTCATAGGGCTCTTCTCGGCAAACTCCAACTTCGTGTTAGTGCTGTTTACTGTAGGGCTCAGCTACTCAATTCCCTTTTCTTTCTCCTTTCTTGGCTTTCCAGGTGGTGGCAGTTCCTGCAGCTTATTATGGCCACTAGGCAAACAGGTAAACTTCATGCAGATTTTTTTCTTTCCTAGTGAGAGCAAGTACTCTTTTACCCGAGTGTGCTGGATGTGCTTCATTTCTTTTTAAAAAGATACACGTTTTAGTGTAGCCTTTGTAGAAGAGAGGGAAAGAGATCAATAAATACAATAAATAAACCATAAAGGCATCTTTTGCAGAGTCAAAAGGATGAAGGGGAAATGGTACTGAGGAGGCCAGGAGGTTATTTCATTGGTCTACCAGCATTCCTAAAACGTGCACTGAATTAGGGAACATTGTGCTGCAGGATGCAGAGGTTGGGCACATTGCTCAAAGCCTCAGCTCCTGAAATCATAGGAGTACATTGAAATTTTAGTATCTTAGAAGAAAGAACAAAGGAAAAAAAATAGTTTCCAGCTCTAGTTGCTGGGAAAACAACACACATTAAAATATGCTTTGGGAAGACATGAAACATAAGTGTAGAGCTCAGGAAGAAAAAACCCATGAGTTTTGCTTCCCAAATAAGGCTTTTTAGCCAACTAGAGTACACCAGCACCATGTATCTAATTTTTCTTGTGAGAATAGCAGTGTAATGCAATTAGCATTAATTTGGAGAAGTAAGGAAATGGCTTACCATGACCATGCATAAAGGATAAATCACTCATCCAGGCTGGGTCTCTGGCTGTAAGTAGTCCAGTCCCAAGTGTGAGATGAAGGGTAGCATGGCTAACACTGAAAAGCAAATTTAAGTTGGCTTTGAAGTTAGCTGACTTAAAGTCAGCGTCAATCTGAAGTGGCAAAGCCATTTAGGAGTGGACAATCAAGTAACTGAATGTGACAGAAGATCACTTGGATGAAATTACTTTGTACACAGGAGCTGAAATTAGAAAGCAGAGGGTAAGGCCACGCAGGTAGAGCTGCTGCCAAGCACTGGGATTCAGTCGGGCACAGACAGAAAATAGCAGCTGTCACAGTGAAGAGGCACTGGTTATAATTAGGAAGACAAATGGTGACTAAGAACGAGCACCAATGTTAGGGAAAATATGACTCCCATAGTTTTCTGTCTTAATGCTATCATTTATATATTACCGTTTTTCCAGACTTCCTCATAATTCCTTTGAAACTTATGGACAAGTCTTAAGAGCAGGGACCAGACCTTTCTAACACCAACCAGAGGAAGAGAAGTGTACTTTGAAGTTGTGTTATAGAACTTTTCCCCTGATAAGCTTGCTGCAAAGGCACCAGCTGAAAATTTGGCCCATGATGTTGCATGATGAACAGTTTTCACTTCTGAATATTTCTTCACATACATATAAGTGACCCTGAAAATCTGTTTATGCTGCCCCAAATTTTTTTCCTTATACGTTCTATATTTGAACAAATGACTCCTCTCAATTCCTGAACTATCTCACACAGTGTTTATTCCAATAATACAAGCCTTGACCTTATCAAAGCATAGAAGCTAGGCAGGGATGGAACAGAATCACTCGGATGGCATATCTGCAGCGCATCCCAAGATACTACAAAAACAGAGATGGTTACAGATAAGTATGTGTCATCCTTCTCCCAAGCAGGACAAAAAGTTACCAAAGTTTCCAGGAAAATGGGACTGTAATCTTGACTGGTCCAGAGTCTGGGACTCGCTGCATTTGGCCCAGCTCAAGGTCAAAATTAACATCTTTAGCTTAAAAACAAGGCCCCTTTAAAGGCTTAATATCTGAGGAAACCTCAAATCTATAAAAAAGTAAAGTTAAACTCAACCATCACTTTAAAAAAAATCCTAACAAACAATAATATTCTAGCTCTGGCATCCTAAAAAATATTAGGCCTTTAAAACATAATTCTGTTAGACCTTTCGATTCACTCTGCTATGAAACTTTTAGGATTTAGAGTTTCCTAAGTCTAGAAAATTAAGGCTTTGTTCCTTACAAAAATACAAGGAGTGTCAGCCCTCAGAAAAACACACAGGATTAGTCTCTAACTCTAGCCGCCCATGAGAAATGAGGTGTTGAAATCAGGTGGATGCAAGTATAAATGATGCAAAGCAGTTTACATTCAGCAGACCCATGTGAAGGCTTTCAGAAATAGTCAACATTTTTAAATCCTGGTCTTAGACCAGTGATCAGTAAACAAAATCCCAAAATTCCCTCTTGTGCAAGCATTGGTGATAGGGGCATTGTTTTTCAGATGAGATAGAAAAATCAAGATCCTTAAGTACTCTTGTGGTACTTAAGATCCCTTGGCCATCTTTCTAAGTTTCCATCTTTCAGTCCAGTTTTCTGCTTTGCATCTAATTTGACTATTTCCTCCCTCCACTGACCATTGGGAATCACTTCATATGATTTCATTGTGGAAGGGTACCTTTGTTTCCTGTCCTTACTGTGATGTAACATTGCAGCAAATCGGCCTACTTCACTTCTGCTCAATGCAAAGTGTTCAAGTGCAATACATAACATCCTTCAGGATCTTTGGATCCTTTGGAAGAAACGTACTGAAATAACATCATTACATAAACAAGTTAAACAGCAGATCCAGGCTCATTTTGGCAACAACAAAAAAAGGATCCATTTGTTACATCGCTTTGATATTGAAGAGCACATTTTTCAAAGGGAATCTAAATTTACGCTTGCTAATTATAAGCACAATTATTTGGTACAAACAAGATACTTGAACAGCTAGCTAAATGGCTTCTACACAGAGTTGCTTAGAGATGCACAGTGCACGTAGGGAAAATGTATTCACAGAACTGATACCTCTTTGAAAATGTCAAGGTTCTGGCCTAAAACTCTAGAGACAAAGCCTCAGCCAGCGTATAGTGTCAGCACCAAAAGTGAAGCTGCGAGGACTTTTTGTTTTCACGACTTAGTGTGCGCATCAATTGCTTCCAACTTGAAACCGCAAGTCACAAAATAAAGACAAGGTTTTACGACGCAATGCTTTCAATTTAAAACACCCTAATAACACATTGGTGTTATGGTTTGAGAAACCAACAACTATTCATTGTCATTTAGATAATTATTCTATTGCCCAAGGACCCCTCCCCACCCAGGAAGGGGAATTAGGGAAAAAACAAGGAAACCGAGGGGTTGAAATATAAACAGATTTAATAACAGAGTTATTTTATATTATTTATTATTATATTATATATATAAAAATATATTTTTAATTTATTATTTTATATTATTTATTTTATACTATTTTATAACAGAGTTATAAAACAGAGTTCTATTATTTATTTATATTACTTTATGACAGAGTTAGACTAGGTAATTAACAGTACTAACACTAAAGAACCAATATTGATCCTGATACCAATATAAAATATACGAGGATTATACTCAGCCAATTATATCAGTAGGAAGCTGTGCTCTCTCAGCAGCAGACAGCAAGTGTCAGACACTGTGAGCGCCACTGCTTTGGGAGGAAGGGAAGGGCTCAGGGGTCCAGCACCAGGGCAAGAAGTTCTCTGGATTGGCACCATCAAGGGGGATAGAACTTCGCAGCAAACTTTCTAGTTTATATTGAATGTGATGTTCGTAATATGAAATAATCCTGTTGGCCAGCTTGGGTCAAGTGCCTAAGTCTCACTCCTCATCCCTTCACCTGGCAAGCTTGAAAATACTGCGACCTTGAAAGCCACACACCATAGCTGGCTATAAAATAAATATCTTCACAAATTCAGACACTAGAGTCTTCTAAAAGTGCAATTTTCCCAAGTATTTGAAGATAAATTAGTCCTGTGTCACACAAACCAGGACAACGGGTAAGGAGGTCTCTCTTCCCAGACATGCCCTTCTTAAAATTAGGTATAAAAAGGTTCAAAATTTGAAGAATGGTAGTATTCTTGCTCTGGTGTTAGTCTAGCATAGTTTTCCCTGTTCTTATTCCTCATTCTTCTCCTGAATTGTTAGGGATAGTTTCTTCTATCAGAATTGATAGTATTTCATTGTCTTCTCCAAAGATCTGGCTACTTAGAACAGCAGAAAACTTATAAAGCTGTTCATAAAGACAGAATGGGAAAAGGAATTACTGAAAATTCCTTATAAGTCCAAATCTTAACGAGTCATATTTGCATGACAAAATACTAGAAGACGGTAATTCTCTTTCTTTGCCATCTCATAAACTTACCTGACATCCTGTAAAATATTTCTAAATTACTCTGGTGAGCAAGCCAACAACTATAACGATGGAAGTTAGATGGAATTTAGTCAGCTACAAAACACCGACATTACTTAGGTGTATGAAAACACAGTTTATCAGAAAGCGTGGTCAGGTGCTGCTACCCCAGCTTTCCCTAGAGGGAGAAATCTATCAGATTTCAGCTATCAGATGTTAAACCTCTCGAGTGCCAGTAACAAGTCAGAAATCAAGAATGCTCTGTACTTCCCTCATATGGCTAGGCCCTATAATCTTAATTATTCGACAATTAAAGTGGGACCAGTCAGCTGTACACACTCCAGCCTACACTGCAGCATGGGCTGGCGCTGGTGTCTGAGGCAGCTCCAGTTTTCTCACACATGAGAATTGCCAGCAGTAATGTAGAAGGGTGCAGAGTAAGGGTTTAAGCATTTAAGTAAGCATGGGAGCCATGAAGTGTTAGTTACACAAAAACAAAATATCTAAAGATTTTACATTTTTTTAATCATTGTGCAAAGGGAGTTGCCAATTAAAAGACATATCTGCTGAAAGATTTACTGGGGGGAAATATCACTGTCAAGTGATTAGTAGGAGAAAAAGTAATAAAATGGATGCTAGAAATGTAAATGCTTTTTAATTAAAACAACATTTGTAGAGAATTCTGTACACCATTTAGAATTACCTGTACAGGTTCCTTCAGACCAAATAGCTAGCTTAACAGAAGTGAGCTTGTGCTTATATCCAATCTCTGAAGAACAATTTCATGCAGTTTTATAACAGAAGCCTTTATGTATTTCTTTCTTTTTGAAGAATAAGCCAGATAGTAAGAGTATTGAAAACCGTCTCAAAGTTGAATAACATGAAACTCTAAGTGCCTCCTCTAATGATCTGCTGTCCTTCCCTGAGAGGCATCATTTCTCTGCAGTCTCGCACTGATCCACGTTTCGGATACTGCTGTCTGTCCCAAGCTCACTAAAAGGTCATTCTTGGACTCTAAGGATGGAATTTAAAACTTAACTGAGCTCTGAAAATAACCTTTCATCTTTAATGATGTGTTATAATCTCCCTGCAAAATACTAATAATTCATAAGCTTTGTTGAGGTAATTGTGTTTACCCAAACCCATAAATCTGAAGTATTGAAGTGCTGGGGTTTAGATATAGGTGACCAAGTCCCTATGCAAGCACATCCATTTTCATTTAATGGTTATTTTTTTTCTCTCTACAAATCTTCCCCTGCCATTTAGAACCAAGGAAAGAAGGAAAATAAAAACTACTTTTGCCAGCCTTCCTCCCTCTTTCTTCTTTCAGAAAAGGTCTCCTGTGAAGGATCACATCAACTCAGTGTGGCAGAAAACAGCAGCTGCAGGCAAATTCGAATAGCAGAAAGACTACGATAATGTCAATGCATTAAAAGGGTCATATCATTAATGAGAATTTGCCATACTGATTACATATATCCTTGCATACTAATAACTAAAACACTCAGGATACACAGTTGCTGTGAAAATGGATGTAACTCCTGGTCACTGTGATGGTGTTCAGCACCCGAGAAGAAACTAAATTTAACAGCTATGAGAAAAGGCGGTTGAGACTCAGAAAGCTGTTGAGAGACAGAGTAAACCTGCACCCTCATGTAGCTCTCTCAGTAACATCTGATGGCTTTTCTAAATGCTATCTCTTGCACTTGCATTATTTCAAGGAAATCTTGACACTCACTTGGGAAAAAAAAAAAAAAAAAAAAAAGAAGCATCTAATGTTTCCCCAGAAGAAAAATTAGGACAATGCAAATGCTCAAAAGCTCAGAGGAGAAATCAAGAGTCCTTAATATTTATTTTTAATCTCCCAATTTTTAAACCTCCAGAGTTTTGTAGGTGTTCAAGGTTGAGAATTGCAATTATTCTGCCCTTTTCTGCTTCATGTTCAGATACACAACAGTTATCTCGAAACATGCTGAACAGACTAGTTAGTGGTGGTTTTGTGTAAAGCAATAGATTACAGAAGGTTACACAGAGCATGGAAGTGGTGTATCAGGGTCATATCACCAGGAATGAAAATAACATGGCATGTACAAGTGAAAATGAGTTACAGGGACTCTTGCTGCTATTTCTACAATGTTGTGCCATCATAGATGAGATTAAAAATTGTAGTGATAGTGGGAATGGGAAGGGGAAATAGCTTTGAGGTAATCTCTCTTGTAAAATGGCATCCAGGTCAAAAAAGGAATTAAAGAATCTCCTTTTTCATTTCCAGGGAGATGAAGGATAGCCAGAGGACCCCCATGCTGGAGAGTAAGGAAGCAAAGTGGGATTCTTGTCTAACATCATGGCCTGTTCCTACAGTCCCTTTACAGTTAATGTCAAGAAATCAGTGGTTGCAGCCTGGGGTGTACAGGTGTCATTTTTGATACCCACATCAGGCAGAGATGCATTTACTGCGGAAGCCTCCTCTCTAGCTGAGAAGTTCATAGCTATAGATACCTAGGAGTACCTAACCTAGCTGAGATCACTCCTGTGGAGGTTGCCAGAGTCTGGAGACTAGTTGTCGAGCACCTGGAAGATGTTTCCACAAACTGCATGTTGTCAGAAAACGGAAGCCAAATCTACTTTTAAAACTAGAATCCTCAACACAGCGGCTATTCCATCAAAACATCATCCCCTTCACAGGAAATAAAGATTATGTAACCCAAATTGTTTCTGATACAAAATTTTCCCTCCAAGCATCCCAGAATGGTTATTGATATACAAAGGGATCACTAATCACCATCAGGATTTCCTTTGTCCACAATTACTTATTTATTTATTTTTAAGCAAGCTCTGGTAAGCTGCTTGTAAAAGAAAGTTCACGTCTTTAGATTTTGGGGACGTTATTACCAACCCTGACCTTAACTGACAGAGATCCCTTCACTTCTAGGAAGGATATGACCACTCCACATCCTCAAGCACATTTGCTCTTTAAATAAAGTCTGCAAAATTCTTCTGAAATTTTCCAACAGGATACATCAATTCAGAATTTGAGCTTAAAAAACCAGAAACTTAGCCAAACATTACCATTCAACTGTACCATTCAAAAGCAGTACCATTCAACATCCCTGCAGGATTTTCCACCTCCCTTTAAGTTACTACATAAAATCTAATCACACTGCGTAGTTGCTGCAATATGTACAACATTCATCACTGAAGTTTTCATTAGTTAAAATTCATTCTCATCAGTAAAAACACAGATGCCTCCTAAAAGCAGCTTCTTCTACACCAAACTGTCCTATCCATGTTCATCACACGCTTTGCAGGCCCTGAACAGAATACTTATAAAATCTGGGCTTCTTTGTGGTGCAATGCTGAACATTTTAAAGTGTATGCTGTCATTTGGTCAACAGCAGGACTACAGCCAGTTTGATTCAAGGGGAGGTGTCAACGGGGTTTTTGGAGATCTTTGACATCAGAGCAGCATATATAAAAGCTAAGAGTAATCCCCATAAATCAAATCCCCAACAACATTTATTCTATTTGTCAGTGGATAACGAAGAGTCATTTGCTCACTTAGGCTTCCAAATAGGAAATATTATTATATTTCATGAAATGCCTTTAAAAATTGTAGCCATGGTGCGCTGAGTTTGTCACCTTGTGAAAACCTGCACAGCGCTAGTGCCACGTTCCCCACAAGCAACGTTTGAGAAGATGCTGGTGGGGTTTTTCCCTGTTTGCCTGGGTGGATGGGCTGCTCCGTGGGGCTTCTGCAGAGGGCGCCGAGGGAGGCACAGGCACACGAGTTGTGCGATCCCCCCTTTTGTGGGCTCTAATGCAAATGCGTACTCTGCTTTTTTGCAGATGTCTGGTAATGAGGTAAGCACTCACAATGTCGGCAGCTGGGTGACTGGTAGCGGAGTGACACAGCTACTAATAAAACACTTGAACCGGCCATTATTCTTAGAGAACTAATGAGAATTAGAGTGGAAAACTGAGACCGAGTCATTCACACACTGATATATTCACACAAATGCGATCTACCTGTCCAGTCTGCTTCTACCAGCTGCTTTTGTTAAAGATGGATTGGGAACCAGACTGAAAGAGTATTTTTTTTAGAGTAAGAAATGATGTGTAGAATAATTAATCCTTTTTTCCTTACTTGCTTACAAAACATGTCCACATAAACAAGCTCTCTCCTTTTTTCACATATTCATACACACTTGCATTCTTCTTTCCCATCTGAAATATTAATTTCCTCAAGAACTTCTAGCAATAGAATATTAGACTAACATTCATCAAGATTTAGCAAAAGAACTACTGATCAGCCAAAATTATCCCTGCTAGCATCCAAACTAACATCAGACTGCTAAATACGTGTTACTCTGAAACTGCTGGTCTTGCAAAGCACGAATGGCTAAAAGGTCTTAATCTGACATTACACAGAATGCCACTGCACCTTGTGGCACATCACCAACAGTCAGGATGCCATCCACATCCTAGGAGTCAAAGTTTAATTGAATTAAAAGAGCAAAGGATTGGACTTCAGAAACAGTTTTCCTTTTCCATCAAAAAACACATATTCTTCATCTTTTTGACTTACAAGAAAGAAAGTTATAGTGAAAAAAGCAGTGCACATTCTAATATTTAATTGGGGGCAAAAGTATTTCAGCAAATTTTCCTCAGCACAAAGACAGGGATAGAGAATTTAATTACAAAACTTATTGAAAACCTATTAGTTTTACTATTCCTCCTTCTGTCATATTTCTCCTTTAAGCATAATGGAAAAACTTGCAGACCAGGTATTCTAATGAAAATGGTAGCTTATGAATATAAGCCCCTGAACATACTGCAAGCAGCAAACCTATTTAAAAAAATCTCCCTTTGTCTCCATGACAAATTATTTCTACCCAAAATTGCACTAACACGCTAAGTACTAGGCTGCTAAGCATAATATGTAGCGCGTAGAGCGTTGAGACTTATTTTTGTGTCTGGTTTAAGAGGATGTAACATCATTCATTTCAAAGAAATTTTTTCAAGGTTGCCTTTCATCTTATATCCTTGCATCAAAATTAAATAGTAAACTGGTTCTAAAAAATAAGCGCCTTCAAAACCAAGTCTCTGCTCAGTAAGCCAAAGGCACAGTTATCAACCTACTGAGATAATCAGAAGGACTAGGAAATCCCACAGAAGCACGTAAACCTTTCAAAGTTTGATCAAAATGCCACTGGGACATCTAAGCGGGAATGACATTGGCACCTCCCAAATTTTCAGTCTCGTGAAGAAACCCATGAACATGTCCCATCCATTCCACTAAAATTACAGGTGCACAGCCAGTTAAATGTGTGCAGGGCCACAACAGCATGTTGTCCAGCTATCCATTGGGAATGCCAGCAGCTGAGTGAAATATTAATGAACAGATTTAGTGCCAGTGCTGCCCTAGAAATGACCATCAAACCTTTAGAAATACTTTTGTTACACAAAGGATCCTGAGGTCAGGTATCTCCACATACAGACCCCTCACGGAGCGCTACCAGCCACTACGATGGTGTAGCGCATTCTCTGTCAGCTAATCACACTTCGTGCTGGATGACTGATTACTTAAATCACTGGCTGATTAGCATTTATAGAAGTAATATTTTGGGAACCACTCTGTTTCCTGGATATTTGCTGGTAAATATTTTTTCGCACAAACACAAGTCTACAAACTCTAGAAATTAAAAGACTGAAAAAGATAAGAAAATAGTTTCAAATCTAGCAGGTCAGTATGTCATTTTCATTCGATTTCAAGTAACAATAATAATCTGTTAATAACAACAGCAGGAACAGCAAATGTAAGAATTAGAAAAATTAATGTGGTAGTTGTGGGACAATGTGATCAAAAACTGGAGAGAAAGGGTGCACTGCAAAAAATTATTGTTCTCAGAAGAATTTTTTAAATGTATTATTTCACACTTATAATGCAAAAAAAAAAAAAAAAAAAGGATAAAAGGAAACCCACACACCAAAAGAATCTTCATTCTTCTGTGCATTTCTTTTCCCCTGAGAGTCCAAAAATTATCTCCTTAGTTTGAACATTAATTTCATCCAAAGGGATGCTGTGTTTTAACCAAAGATGATAAAAAGCATTAAGCCACACTGGGCTTTATGAAGTCAGAGAAGGAACTCATTAAAGATTAAATTCTGGTAGCAATCCATCATGCTGCCTTCAAGGTACTTTTGAATTGAGGTGTTAGATTTTGGGAATACATCTTTCTACCCAATTCACACAGCATCATTTTTCAGCTCCCATCTAGAAGAAGTTACCCAAAACCTATTTTGCTTCTACTTTAGGGAGGGAGCCCAGCATCTCAGGTACCAGGGAATGGCTGTTGAGAGCCGTCTTCCTTGCTCGTGTCTGTGACCTTCAACACGTTCCCCTGATTACAGGAGGAACCAGGTGCCTTGACACTTTACGAAACACTTCTCAGTCATACTGGGAATGAAATTGCTTTAAAAGCCTTGACTTCAGGGGTATCAGTGCTTCAGGCTTTTCACTGCAAGATGGGACTGACTGCACACTGTTCAAGACAGCATCTAAATAGATAAAAAAGAAAGCAGAAGGAAGATAATATCAGAAACCCAACCAAAAATATTGGAAAAAAACCCCCAAAACCAGAATCTGTAATTTGCCTCCATTCAGAAGGAATGAATAGCAGTAGAGCTGGGAATTGAAAGCAGAAAGCACATCTTCTGGCCTTAATTTTGAAAATATCTGTATCCAGCACTACCTTTCCCAAATGAGAATTGATAGAAAAGCAGCTGTTTGATTTCTTCCTCCTCCTAAAGAAAACCTCCTTGTAAACAGGGTGATGAAGTGAGGCAGGATCTAATCAGGACCGAGACAACGTCTGGGAGGGCCATCAGTCTTGATGCCCCAAGAGCTCTTCAAGGATTCAAGGGAAGGCATTTGCGTCCCAGTCCGTGAGTCTGTCTCAAAGGCTAGCTTTTCCCAGCAGTTGTGGTAATTGGATGAAATAAATCCCTAAGAGAGCTGGGAAGGGGTGTTTGAGCGTGGGTGGCAGGGAATGATTTAGCTTCAGTAATAACTGATATGGCTGGGCTTCAAAAGCCAAGCTAATCTTCACAGAAAAGATTTTTTTAAAAAAAAAAAAGCTTTGATGAGAAAACAAGTTTACATTAAAAAAAAGAAAAGAAAATGAAAAAAAAAAAACCAAACAAAAAACACAGAAAGGATGTCCAGAATCACAGAATCAGTTTAAGACCATCTGATTTTTGATCAGATTAGAGCCATCCTACATCTTACAACAGCAAGGAGCCCAGCCTCATGACAACAAAAGCCCTTAACTCCTGTTACGCTCCAGCAGAAATGCAAAATCAGTAATGTTGTGCTCTCACTATCACGAAACCGTATCTGCCAATTTCTTACACAGCTAATCAAGAGTCCGTAACAAAGCAAGGTGCATTCTGACTCCGTCTGCATTGAAACTGCTGTGTAACACAGCGACCTTCCCGTGTGTAACCACCTACTTGTAGCTCCTGCAAACAGCCTGTACAGCCACACTGCTTCAGCGTCCAGACAAGTTTTCAAATCCTTCTGGTCTCTCCACCAGAGTCTGTTTTTCCCCAGAAGTCCGAACCAATTTTCATGGCATCCTTTTTTTATTTTAGTTACTCGGGTTTCTTCCTCCCCTCCATGTATTTAGAATCGTTTGCAAATGTGACTATAGCTGGTTTTGCTTTCTCACATCACTTACCTTTTGTGATATTTGCCTGACTTAGGCACCTCCTTTTCAGCAAGCTAAAGAGCTTTACAGGCTACTGGTAATCTGCAGATTTAGATCTAAAAGATCTGAATTCTCTTACTGTGCTTCAAATTAACCACAGTAGGACAGAAATGCTTCACCATGGAAAAAGAGTGCAGAGATTTCATTGGCAACAAGATATTATGATATATTAGATAAATAGACTCAGGTATTTAGAGAGGATAGATAGGGCACCCAGCTTTAAGATACAGGCAGTTTCTTCCTCTCTAAAAATTTCAGACCTACTACAAAACACAACTAGCTGTCACCAGCACTGAACTGCTTCCCCGGGTACAGCTGTCATCACAAAAAAGAAAAAGAGGAGACACGTAAATAACGCTAGGTGTCCAGTGAGAAAGCCTTCTCTAGATATTGCCTGGGAAGGAGGCGGTGCAAC
Source organism: Chionis minor (assembly GCA_013398295.1). Lineage (NCBI taxonomy): Eukaryota > Metazoa > Chordata > Aves > Charadriiformes > Chionidae > Chionis > Chionis minor. The sequence goes on from VZSF01006297.1 coordinate 33,940, forward strand.
CCATTGTCAGAGAGGAGCGTGGCTCTTTACAGAATCACAGCCAGCAGTGTTAGATATGAAAGTGAGGACAGTCCAAGATGGACTCCAGTTAGATTCGTAATGAGCGGCTCTTCAATACCAACAGAGGCTTTTGTTCAGGAAGGATGAGGAATCTGGTCAAGGTGCATTTTCAAGAATAAGGCAAGTTCTGGAGCATTCAAAGACGTACAGTATTGTGTTGTATTTGCCATTTACTTTTCTACAGCTAAATGGTAATGAATGGAGCTAGACCATGGCCAACTTGGAGGAACATGGAAATACCAAGAGTAACCAACAGCAAAGGGTTAAAAATAAAAATAAAATAAAAAATGTGCCTTTGAGATGAATAGCATGCCAGATCCCCCAAAGGAAGCAGATGGGAGCATTTCCAGAAAAGGAGCAAGGAAAGCGTTACCTTTAAAACTGAATGAAGATTGCACTGCTTCCATTGAGAGGTCATAGGATGTCATTTCCAGAACATAAGGTAAGAGAGGTCAACTGAAAAGAGTCAGTAGTAACTCAGAGAAAGTAGAGGCAAGTTGGTCATAGCAGAGGCAAAAATAGCAGAATACATAAATTAATTGCTTACTTCGGGAGATAAGGAACTGGTGTGAAGGAAACCGAATTTTATTTTTTAGAGAGAGACAGTAGGAACTAGGACAAACCAGGCTAGTAACAAAAAAACTAAGAAAAACACTAGATTCCCTACAAACTTCACTACAGATTCCGGCAGAGACCCAAGTGGAAATGCTTTTACAGCCAGGGAATAATCTGAGTGTGTGACAAAAATTCCTACTACATGATGGCAAGTGAAGGACCTAGAGGCTGATAAAAGGGTAAAATTTGGTCTCTAGTTGTGGAGAGAACACCAATTAGAGCAACAAAATGGACTCTAATATACAACTTAGTCTGGAAAAAAAAATACATATTTTAAATGGATTTACAAAAGAAGACATGTCAAAACTAAATCTGGTAATGTTTAAGAGGCAAATGTTAATTAAGGATGCAGGAGAGCCTGTGTGGGACTTTGGTTGGTACCCTGGGCTAGAGGTCAGGAAACAAGTTCTGATCCCAGCTTCATCTCTGACCCTTGAGGGATCACATATGTCAAACCTCTGCTCTTTGTCTCATCTCCTTTATTCACCAGCAATCTCTTTGGGGCCAGTGCTGTTCCTCACACACCACAGACAGGACACCTCACTTATGGATCCAGAACATAACTCACTCAGTTGTGTCACATAAAAGCGATAAAATCCAAAGACAATAGGGCATAAAATAAAGCAGCAGACTTAGTGCCTGGAGGAAAATCCTAGAAACACTTTTTATTGAAGAGAGTAAGCGCAGCAGAAGGAGAACCATGGGAGAAAGTAACAACGGCTGTAGTTGTTATCACAGCACATACTGTCTCGACCGTGAGCTGTAGTAAATGACTAGGACAGTGTAGAATGCAGAAGAGACAAATCAAATTCAGAAGAGCATAGGAAGGATAGCAACACCGGCAGATACAGGTTGCGTAATGTACAGCCTGATGTACATGAACATTCACAGATCTCTGTTGGGGAAAGTGCCAGACATGTTTTAGGCTATCCATTTGCTCTCAGAAGAAATTCTCTTAATCCTTCTTGTCCTGGGTAAGCATTTCATGCAAACTTTCCACACTGTTGCACGGGCGAGCACAAAGTTCTTATACAGTGCTTTTTCTTTCCCAGCAAGATAAACATAGCCCTTAACCAGGTTTCCTCTGTCGACAGGTATTTCCCAATTTTTATTTTTTTTAATTATGCACTTTCAATTATTTTCCCTCTAGTAATATTCTTAGAAAAGAAAATGAGCATGGCATGAGCAAGCAAAGCAGAACAAATGCACTTTAAAACACGTGTGCATTAGAAAAAATGATTTTCAGTTAGGTAGGGGGAAAAGGCAGGTAGGTGATGTATTTTATGTATTCAGCTGTAAGCTGCAGCACTGTGTTGAGCAAACCAAGCTCACTTTAAAGCAGTTACACTAGGTCTTGCAAGCCCTCTGCCAGTCTGGTGCACAGCGTGGGGTGATTCCCCGCCGGCAGCAGCAGTGGAACCAGTCTACTTTGAGATCCCCGGTACTTCATTCAGGCTGCGAGCTGATAAACTGCTTTAGCTGCCCATGGTCTGAGTTTACACCGGGTTAAACTCAGTGGTCACAAGATTTTTTTGATTTTTTTTTTTTGCTTTTAGTGTGAACAATGATAGGTGAGCAGTTGAGTGAGTGATGAGATAACCCACCAAGTCGGTGAAAGCAAGAGGTTGGTAATCCCCATCAGTGCTGAGGAGTTTCCTTGCTGTTTACAAACAGCAGGAAAAGTTTCTCCCAGTCCAGCATCAGCTGGAGCCCTCCTGACCCTGGTCTCAATGTCAGCTGGTCATCTCTGCCTAACATCACACAGAACACGACAGACATGTCCCAACTACCAAACCTTACGTACTTCCAAAAGCAAGAGGTAGCTTACAATACTTCTTGAGCATTAATGTTAGTTAAAATAGAACTTTTACCCTAAACCTGCATTTTTTCCTGTCAGGTCTGTCCTGAGACCTGGTGGGAGTGGTGACCTCGTGGTCTCTCTGGTCTCCGGTGGGCTGGGTGCTCACCAGGGTTTGCCCTTCCATGGCCCGAGTGACACCAGCTGAAGTAGGCACTCAGCCCACGCGGGAGGGAGCATGCACAGGTCAGATAGCACTTCCTCTATCACACCCGCACAAAATCTCTGTGCTGGGCTGAACTACTGAAGTTTTCTTTTTTCCTACAAAAAATTTGTAAAATTGTTTTCCCAGTAGCTTTAAAATCTCTGTGTTCTTTAGGAGGGCTAGAAGCATATTCAGTCATCCCTGGCGTACTTCAACCAGTGTATCCACATTAGAATAACACCCTATTTTAAATAAAATATGTCCATAAGCTGCAGAAACAGCTCAGAAAAAATAAGAATAGTGCTGAAACTATCACTACAGGATAGCATGTTGGCTAATGTTATAAAATGGTATTGTCACACTTTGAACTGTTTGTTCATCCCTGGCTGTCCTGTTAAGGATGAGAAATTAAGAAGTCAGCAGCTTTCCCTAGATTTTTCTCTGATTTAGAAAGCTTAGCTGTACAGAGTCCTATATCATCTCCTCATGAGGGACCAAAAATTTGACCTTCTAGTGACATGCAGTGTTCTGAAAACAGTAAAAAAGTCCTTACAGACAAGAATTTGTTGTGTCATGGACCAGAGAAAAAACATGGAAAGGGTCAGGTCATCAAGGAAGTCCAGTAAAATACCGTTTTGCAGAGACCAGGTAATCTCCTGTGCTAATAAATTCGGAAAGGCTGACAGGCAATTTTTGCAAGCAAGGACTACGTGGGTGTACTACTGCCAAGCTGAAGACCAGAGGTTTTACCTGGTGTTTGGATGTTTTCTACCTTTTCTAGTTATTATGATTTTAGATTTCATGTCTCTAGATCACAGACACTGAAGGATGTCTCTCTCTCTTTTTTTTTTTTTTTTTTTTTCCTTTTAAGAAAGTTTTTTTTCTATCTAGCTGCAACCAGTTTTAATACCATGATCAGACATTAAGTTCTTCAGGGGGGAGACTGTATTAGACAATCTAGTCTAATGCTCTAACAGACGAGCACTGAGAATCAACCTGAGGAGTCCATATTTAAGGGGCTTGACAGACTGCGCTTCTGATTATTAACTGCCTGACTGTGGAACAAGAAGTTTTTCTTTAAGAAATCAGCACACGACCTTCAGCATCTCACATGTTTTGGTGTCTATTTTCTTCCCCAAAAACCAGTTTGCTTTCTACACCAACCTTGTGGGAATTCCCCCTCATTGCTCCCATAAATCTCAGAAATTATGACAGTATTGTAGTACAATGGCATGTAGAAATCACAGCTTCAACCACAACCTCATTGTAACAATCCCAGCATATTCACAAAGTTAAAAATATTCCCTGTTATAGTCTAAGTATAAGAAAGAAGGAAAAAGGAGACATAAGTCATCTCATTTTGTAGCCAAGGAACCAAAGCTCCAGGACATTCAGAAACAGCCCCCTGGAGCCAGTTAACATTTTTAACAGTCTCAGTCTTTTGTGATAAAACAGCCAAAAACCGCAGTTCAATTTATAGACATTTCTGCCCCCCCTAGACCAAAGCCACTCACACAGCCCCTGAGCTGAGAGCCGCGTTATAGACCTTTTCCCTCCCTCAACCTTATCCAGTATATTAAGTTCATAGCTGTTTCTCCAATATCTGGCATAGCTGATATAATCGGGATCAAGCCAGAAGGAGATCCCATATCCTACAATGGCCTCCAGGGTGCCATGAGAAACTACTAGATGGAATAATAAAATAAAAACAAAAATCTCTACCTTAAATCTTTTCCCTTCTGCTTTTCCGTTCTCATTTTCAACAGGTCTGTTAACAGGCCCAGGTTCACCTATCAGTCCTTCAGTCTCCAAATCAGTAAAATGTCCAAGCTTGTCTCTTTATCTGTCCCTATTCAACCAAGCAGAGAGACATACATTTCACATTAATGTTTTGCTTAAATCCTGTAGGTCTGAATATCTTCAGAATGTGTTAGACAAGCAATAGGAGCTTAACTTTTTTCCTTATTAATGAGAGTTGATAAAAGATGATAACTAGTAAATAAATACATGACAAAAATTTCTCCTCTTTTTATTGATAGTAGAGGTGATGATGTCTGACTCTGCTTATTAAAAGGCTTTACCTGATGCACAAATCCATTGAACATAAAGGACTGGACAGTAAGCTTCTGGACTGCTTTTCAAATGTGACAAGAATAATGATGTTCTTTAGCATAAATCAGGGAAGGGGGAGTGGGGGAGAAGATGGGGGAGAACATTGCTTTGCCATTTAAAGTCTTGAGAACTTTTACTGAGAAACCACTGAGATTCCACGATATTGCACATAGTTTTAAGGGTGAGATTTTGGATTTTCAGATGTTGTTCCAGGATTTGGCCATGCCTTTACCACTCTGATAGAACATTATACTAACTTGGCTAGTAACACATCTCTGAACACAGTAACTTAGACATTGTACAGAGAGTTTGGCAGCTACATTACCTAAGCACTCCATTACAGGCTTGCAAAGGAAAATCCAGCTTTCCTACCCGCGTTTCTTCTCCAAAGCGCAAAATGCTGCATAGTCACATGGGGAGCTGAGATGGCATGACTAGGAATACAGGCACGTAAGGAGGCTGGAAGGGCCTCCAGCACCATCAAGGCTATTGCTGCCAGGCAATAGTATAAATAATTTTGTACCTGACCAGCCTCTATCTCAAGAATAGTTTTTCTTCCACTACCCTTACAGGAAGGTTACTTCAAAAGCTTATTTTTCTGGCAGCTGAATACCTTCTAATTTGCAGCCAGAGGACATGTATAGCTAATAAACACCTATTACTTTTTGCGTGACTCCTCTATCAGTGCAAACAGCTCTTTTCCATCCTGCTGCCTGCTACTCCTCCATCCCCAGACAGACAAATGCTCTCAACATTGTGCCAGCAGCAAATTCTGTTAATGTATTCTTACTTTTTCTACCTGTATCACTAAATAAAATGTTAAATACAAATAATTACAAAAGCAACAAAAGAAGTCAAATTAGCATGTTTTCTTTGAAAATACCCTGTTACCTCCCCACTTCTGTTCTCTCCAGGACACCACCACAAGAACATACCCAGATTGCCGTACCGCTTGCATCTGTGCATCAACCTTTAAGGCCCACTTGCATCCTGCAGGTTCCTCCCCAACAGTGAAATTACACAACGTTGCTCAGTGTTATACAAGTATTTTGAGCAGCCGCTGACTCCATTGCACAATTTTGCTGATAAACTGTAATGGCTTTGGAAAGGAATGTACCTTTGGCATAGGAAGACATCTTTTCTCAAGTCCAAACCATTCCTTAGAGATAAACAGTTGTGTGTGCTTGCATGCATTCCTTCCACAGACCAAGAAATCAGAAGCTCTTCCAAGTGTCACTGATTACATACACATCCATTGGTCAGAGATTTATTCATCATATTACACCTATAGTTTCAGGACTGTCATCAACTAGCTACCTAGCAACCGTGAAAATCACAGGGTCAGATAATTTGGGCTGATCAGATACACAATCAGTTGATTAGCTCCAATTAATTTGGAGTTTGATTTCTTAATTTTTCAGCCACCTGTTCTCAGGGAGATTTTAACACTTCTCTACAAGAAAGGGCTCAGCTAATATAATTGAATTTTGCATAAATAACTTCCTCCCAGGAATTAAGATTTGTACTGCTCGTTACATACACAGGAGGAAGACAAAAATAAGAAAATCCATGTGCAAGGGTCCTTGGACACAGGAAACCCTCTTGGAGGAATTGCAATATAGTGAACACTGCAGCAGCAAGTGACGTTCCTGTGCACACTGAGTGGAAAATGTTATACTTTTATAATCAATAATTTTTCATCCCTTGCACTTGACCAGTTAGAAAAAACAAAGCACAGTATTTATGAATTTGCCCAAATGTTTTTTTGCCCTGTCTTGTATTCAGAAACAAACACTGGTTTACTTTTGTTTGAACTTTTGTTATCGTTGCCTGTCTTTCCAGTGGATGGTTTCTGCAGGCAAAGTTTCAGAGCTACAGCAGAGAAATAAAAATGTGCAAAGAAACCAGAGAAACATTAGAAGGCTGACATTCTTTGTCCTCTTCTTCAAACACTTGAAAATGAGTGTAATCAATTCAAACTCTGCGTGGTCCAATAAGCTGCCAACAATCAAATGGTCTCAAACTCCTACAATTACAATTCCAAATTTTGTACCGTTCGCCTTCTAGTGTGTTACAGTCCTACAATAAAAGCAGATCATATAGGAGAGGTTCAGTTTTGGCTCATATCTATACAAGTTTCTTAAAATCTTTACACTGAAAAAGATGAAGATGTTTCAAGCTTATACACAGATGCCATATGCCAATACTTGGCAGCACTGCTCATTCTTGCAGGGGAAAAAAACCTGCAAACCCACAATGAATATTTCCTTTAAAGATCCAAAAAGTTTTAAATACTAATTCATACGGAAAACAGCAATGATTCATAGGTCTTTAGGGAGAAATGCTCTGAGATGCAACCTGGTGTAGGGAATATAAAGCAGAGCTAACCCTGGAAATGCACAATTGGCTGGGGTACAGTTGCTTATCTACAAGGTCTGGATGGTGGTTCCTCAACTCGCGGTGGTGAAGAACCACTTGCACAGACTCCCCTTGAGCTCGATACTGCCTTTTGGCAACAAGTTATTTGAGTGAGGAAGGAGACACGTTTCATTGCACGGGATTCACCCAGGACTCAGAGAATTCAGCTGCTAAACCCTCATCAGCCTCCACTGATAACGTACAAACTGCAGCAGAGCCAGAGCAAGCTCAGAGTACACCCCTGGTATGGCCCTTGTCTCAGCTTTAAATGTTAAACCATCAATTTGCAGCAGGTGAGGCTGTCTTCCCTCATTCTTGAGAACGGCAAAGCCCTTTTTGATGAAGCTTTTCCACATGGCTGAGAGAGGGGCTGATACCAGCCGTGGGAACCAGCCCCACCAGCAGCTGCAGCCTCACAAGGCTGTGACCAGCCTAAAGCAGAGACCACACAGGGACACGCTGACAGCTTTGCATACATTACAATTTGGGCCAGATTGCCCCAATCAGGCAGAATGACCGATGCTCTCTCTCCTGCTCTGTGTGAAAGGGAGGCAGGAGAGAAAATAAAAAAAAAAAAAA
>VZSF01006297.1:42265-150039 GCA_013398295.1 Chionis minor
ACTAAACTACTTTAATGAAATATCAATAATAAAATAAAATTAAAATAATGAAATATATAGAAAGCCATATCACCCTGCCAGGATGACAATCATGTCACCAGCAGGCACTGGGGAAGTCCCAGACTGGACTCAGTGACAGACAGGAACTGGATTCCAGATCTGGATTCCGGAGTAGGATCAAAGGCAGATGAACAGAGTCCTCCTCGGATGCCAGACACTGAAGAAAGAGGGCTGACACTTTGATCCCTCATCTTTTATAATGAGAATGATGCCAATGGAATGGAATACCGTGTTGGTCAGTTTTGGGTCACCTGTCCTGTCCACTCCTCCCCGCAGGTGCAACCCCTCTATGCTCTTCTGCTTCCGACCCTCCAACGGGGCAAATAAAGAAGTTCCTGGCCTTGGGTGTTAGAGCAATAAGGATAAGCAAGAGCCTCTCTGCATACAGTTCCTTGGTATCAACTATAAACACGGATCTTATCACTGAGAACAAAGTTTTCAGCACAACATACTGTTAATTTCAGTAGTTAGAAGAGGCCTAGCTAAAAAGCAAATCTACTGAACAAAATTGGTCCTGGTTTACCTCAAATCAAGACAAAGTACAGGCAGCATTACCTGCTCTAGCTAATACGTGCACTTAATAGTTAATTGAAACAGATGACAGTAAAGTGAATACACTGGGAAACAGGCTCTGCCAACAGAGTCGAGATGGTGAAGGTTTCTAAGATGCATTGAGCATCCAGATCGTTTTTCTGAGGTTTGTGCCTCGCTTGTTCATGTGAACTGACTGCTGTTTTTGGAACAGCTGCCCTGTGCTACCATCTAACTTTCCACATCCAGTGCCTCCCAGTTTGTCATCCAGCATGGAAGCACCAAGACCCTTCGACTTTCTGCCTGCTGCCAGAGAAGTCAAAAGGTGGCTGCAGACCCCACAAGAAGAAACACAAAAAGAGGAGAAGGAAAAATTTGACATATTCCTGTCAACATTGCGCCTGCCTTGTGAGGAGACAGCACTCAAAGCTCCTTCTACTTGCAATCAACAAAAGTTGTTTTAAAAAGTTATATGGGGAAATGCGTGGACATTTATTTCATACTGAAAGTGGCAGAAGAGGGGGTACATGATGCTGGTGCAAAAGGCATGGGTATTAAGGGAATCTAAAGGTATAAAGACTATACGCAGACAGAATATAAATGTTTATGTATCTATATAAAAATTGTTAATTTCTGTGACTTTCCTTCTGGTCATGCTAAATTCAGAGTTCAGCAGACGCTGGTATCTGGAAGCCACTGTCTCTCACAGGTGTGAGATGCCACCAATTTCCTGCCTGGTTGCATCTTGCTTCAAGCATCTCGCTATGTCCCAAAACCAGCCCTCAATATTTTTCTTTTTCCCCTGAAACAATTAGGAGTAGTCTCATGTTCATATCATACCTCCATGGAGCATCCTATTTTCAGCTGTGTGTATATACAAATGCAGGTAAAAAAAATTCAGGAGGGTAGAGTGAGGAAACATTTCCTTAAAGAGATTCCGCTAAAACCTAAAACTTTTTTCACGTATAATGACTTAACTAAACGTACAAGTTTACCACACAGTGTAAGCACCTTAGTAAAAAATATGTGTGTATGATGAAAGACCACCTATATATGAAGACCACCGGTTGCACTCCATTAACATACCCTTGATAATCCATACATCTAAAAGCAGAGGAATTGTTCCTACCAGCTCAGGGACAAAAAAAACCCCTTCATCATCAGTCAGAGCCCTGTCTGTGCTCACTGCTCAGCCAAGCGCATGCCAGAGCACCTTTGTGAAGCTGGCCCTCTGTTACTCCCATCCTATTGACTCTTCCCTGCTTGCTGCCAGTTGGAGACATTACAATGCCCCTGCCATAAAATATCTTCGATTATGCCATGTGTAATAAGGGTTACGCACTAACTGCCCTCAGCCACAAATATTGTCCTAATTAATATGTAAACCCTATAATAACTTTAAATAATAGCCTAGTAGGATGTTCTTGACTTTTAAAATACATTAATGCATTGTGAAAAATACATTATCTCCAAGTACTAGCTTCTCCCAATAAATTATGAACGCACACAAAAAAAGTTCATATATATGACACTTCTAGGATCAAAGTACTCTGAACCTTGAAATAGCTGTAATATTTGCACAGAAAAGAAACAAAAGCATATACCGTTTTAAAAGGGTCTCTCATTTGACCCAGAAAGAAATTATGCACTGTGAGAAAAACACATGGTAAGAGCTCGCAAGTCTAAGGGCTTCTGTATTAAAAAATAATGAGACCCCAATTCTTTCTTCAAATACCACCTCAAGTTGTACAGCAGCGCCGTGACAGGAGCTGCTTTCATGCTGTAGTCATGGGCAGCGTGTGTGCAGTGGCTCTTGTGAACGGAAGGCTGAGCCAGAACATCAGAGAAACAACTTGCACTTAAAAAGCCCACTCATGCTGCTAGCTGGGAGGAAAAAGCATCCACATCCCCGTCTCACGCCACGTTTACCCTTCAGACACAAACAGAAGCTTGGTGATGGGCAGAGTCTCTCTTGGCACCTCCCTCACCTTCAGATCTCCAGTCCTGGAGCAAAGCCATGAAAGAAGCAGACAGTTCCTCAGGTTATGACAACATAAACTTGAACGTTACTGTTCATGAAGTGCTTTTACGTGTCTGAAGGCACCATCCAGCCAATGCTGGGTTGTCTCTAAGATGGAGGTACCACCACCACCCCAGGCAGCTGACTGCCTATTTGAGCTTCCATTAGAAAGGAAGATAGGAAAAGGACATATAAATACAAATATTTTCTGACTTCCTGCCAGTTGAACGCATCGAGGATGTTTCAAATAAATTTTTGGAAAAGAATTCCCGCAATATTGTGGGAGGACTTGAAGGAAGATGACTGCTACCCTTGATTGCATTTCAGGAAAAGCATATGCTAAATAGTAGGAATTAATTTTCCCAGCTAATATTTTGACATTTCTACAATATGGTCAAATTAAAATGATAATAACTGTGTTTGGCTTGTTTATCCTGAACCAATGGCTGAATGTAAACGTGGGGGGAAGGTGGGAGTTGTATGTTAATTAGTGCTAATTTGCATGAGATGAAAGCATCAGTTGCATAGAAGCCATGAGATAACAGTTTAGAATTTTCTTACCAGCCTGATTTTTAATTCATCCAGACTAACAAAATAGTTGTGTCTGTCACTAAGACACTGACTGAAAGTGCCACACCTACATCTGCACCCAGAGTTACATGAACTCACTTTGGTGTTGATCCACACAAACGGGCACCTGAGGCGGAAACACGGACCCACACCCTGACAGCATCTGGAACTCAGTAAAGGGAGCTAACCCTTAAAGGGAGGCTCTGCGCCCAAGATGCGGCCATTTCACCCGCTTGTGCAGAATATCCATATCATTTAACCAAAGGAAGCACATTTCCCTCTAATTTCTAGCCCTGCACATACAGACTTGGGCATCAAAATTAAACAGTATGCACTCCCTGTGGGAAATTAGAGGCGCTTTTTTTATGCCTGTGTACAACCACCATTCTAAATGTCCAGCTTTGACCCAAGCAGAACGGTGCAATGGCTCCAGGCCAGGGTTCAGGCTGGTGCTAACACTAGTCCTTCATACAGGATTGTTTCAAATTATTGCTCTGGCTATTTCCCCCTCCTTGATTTATTAATTCAGCAGGTGTCATCTCTGCTAAGAATATACTCTGCCAACCTTACTCATGCAAATAATACATGATTCCAGTGGTTTAATTAAAAATAAGATCATGGATTAGAAGAGAAAAATCGTGAGGACCAAACAACTGTCAAAAATACCTCCATAAGCGCTGATCCTGTTTCTTCTGAAGCCTACAGAAATGCTGATATATATACTCAAAGCTAATTCATAGAATCATAGAATCACTTGGGTTGGAAGAGACCTTCAAGATCATCGAGTCCAACCATTCAAATTCAAACATTACAGAAAACCAGTTTCTCAGTCAGGTACTGCTCGGCTTCTCTAGAGGGCTGCCAAAGTGGCATGCTTTTGACTTTACATCCTACAGATCTGACTGGCATGATGCACTATCTGTTGTCTCCCACAGAGAAATTGCTACAATGTCTTGAAGAGACTATCACCTTTTCTTAGGAAACTCTCAGATCTGGCTGCCCAGGTTCACTTTGGATTTTTCTTTATTCAACATGTTTTAAAAAGTTGTTTTTAAAAGAAACGTACAGAACTGAGGCCCATCCCAACATCTTCTGAAACAGCAACCCTACCCCTGACCACCACAGTCTGTTTTCTTACTAATCTTACCCAATAGCCAAGATTATGTGTATCAGCGCTACTGGATAAAGGCTGGGATCTGATGCCCACTCAATTTGCTTTTAAAGATTGTACTTACAAAACTAATTCCACCCTCTATCCACTCATAATTAAGACTAAAAATCATAAATATATCACATAACTCACTTTCTTCAACTGGCTTGGTCCCAAAGGGCCCAAGAAATAAGCAGCAGTAACAACGATGAGTTTCCATTATTGACACTAGAAGACAGACCTCCGACAACACAACATCCATTGACGAAGGGAATGTCCTCTTTTACCATGCAGCCTGTAGACCTTTCAAATACTACGCAGATGTCCGACTAAACCAAAAGAAGCAGCAGAAATTAAATTCTGCACGTATTGAATTATGTCTCCTGACTGCCAGCCAGCTGCTGCTTATTTTCAGATTAATAGGCAGTATGGAAACGCTCAGGCATCCAACTGCATGCGAAAACCAAAGGAAACAAAGTATGTCCAGCAGGTGACTGAAGGAAATGTGCATGTTTTGAGTTTTAATTCTTTTTTTTTTTTCAAGCGACTTAAAGATATTATACGCTTTGCTCATGAATTCAGAAGATGCATGCATTTTCACCCAGCATCCCGCACCCTTTCATACCATACGAACAGCTGCAGCATGTTATAACCACTCTTTAAGTTAAACATACACTGAGAAACAAAGGATAGTTCAGATGATCACAGCACACTGCAAATAAGATTCTAAACTGGCAACTGGCAATTAACAATTCGTATAACACGTGTTAATATACAATCTGCTCAACCTAAATAATCCACAAGGACCTGGAAGCGTGCTAATTGCAAAGTTTTATCTCATGTGATTTTAAATATGCCCTAATTTTTCTAATTTAGGCCCAACCTTTTTTTTTTTTAAATTACCAAAATACCACGTGAGGGCATGAACATTGGTGGATGCGTGTCAAGGTTTACTCTTTCTAAAACTTCTGGCAACAGTATTTCTCGTGAATGGCAAATGTTTCCTTCTTTAGCAGATCATTTAGCAACATCCTAGCACACAACTATCTGGGGACAATAAATTATAGTTTTTTGCATTCCATAAAGTTAAAAGCAAGTATCAAATCCAGGTCATTCCTTTAAAAAATATTCTTTAAGTTCACTATCACCTCTGATTCAGTGTTACAGGTAGATTCTCCTTGATTGTAGAGAGTCTAAGTTCATATTCATTAAAAAATTCCTTTGGATATTTTCTGTATTTCCTCGAGCTAACCCTTTCCTATCGTGATGATAGTCTTATGTATAGTGCCTAAAAGAAATATCAGGAGATATGCTCCTTCTCCTTCCTTGTTTCTCAGTACTGTGATTTTTAAGTGACTCAACCCATATTAAAAGCTGCACTACCTACAGACAGCTGGGGAGAAGGCGGCTTTTAAACTCGGTCAGAGCTTTTTAAAGGTCATTTTCTCAAATCATCGAAGAGCCGGCTGAGGCACATTTTAGGTCAGCATCTTAATGCTTTGACTCCTGCCAGAATTCATGAAAAACTTAGTTTAAGTGTGATATTTCAAATCCCACCAAAGCAGCCCCCAGTCCCAGCCGTGGGGAGGGCTGATGAACAGAGTACCCACTTCGCTCCCTGGCACTGTGCTCTCTGGAGCTCCTATTCATTAGGGGGATGCTCAGGGGGGTACAGCCCCATCCCTGAGTTCACCAGCTCCCGGCAACGAAGGCACAGGGACCTGGGAGGTGGGGACCACGGAGCAGCTGGCAGAAACCCATCCAGGGTCCCAGCAGCCAGGCACAGGATTTACATGAGAGGTGTAGGTGTCAGGATCAGAGAGAGCAGAGGCGAGAGAAATGCAAGAGCCATCACCCAACTCTCCCAGGGGTAACGAAACAAAGCAATTTCTCTGGGAAAGCAGCCGAGCATTTGTGCCAGCACGTAATCCTCTAAAGCTGCCAGACCCAAAGGCTCCAGAGATGGGGGAGAGATGCTGTGCTCACAGGGTCCGAGGCAAGGCAGTGCTAACCGGGGGTTGTCCCCCGCCAGTGCCCCAGGTAAATCTGGCCACAGGTAGCAGAGCAGGGTACAAAAACACACAAAGGAAAATATCAGAGCTGAGGAAAATGCACTAACATCTAAAGAGTATTTTTTTCTTATGAGAAGTGGTATGAGCAGCAGCTAACTAATATTATTTGTTTTAAAACTAGTAGCAATAAGGAAGCAGACTCTGCCACGCTCAACTCGGTTGAGTAGTCCTTATGCCTATGTAGTCCCAGTGAAATTAATTATTCTTTTCAGAGAGCAAGATGTTTCTTTACATAGGAAAGCCAGAGCCAAAACCTCGGTAATTTTCAAACACTGTCGACACACACTATCTGCCCCGGCATTAAAAAAAACCAAAAAATAAAACGGATTAACAGATTAATGAGAAAATGTTTTTGATTGCTATGGACAACATAATCAGAGGAGAGGGAAGAAGGCAACCACTGACACTTCTTAGCTGCATTGCAAGGTAAAAAATGCCTAGCAGCAGAATACTACATTGTGACAGTCAAAGCAGTAATTCTCTTTATCTGTCCCCCTGGAAAAAAATCCATTTGCCCGAAGGAATGCAGCAAATATAGAAAATGATGATATGATAATGATAAGGTGAGAATTACTGCTAAGGAAGACCAGCCTGCAGACAAAGTTAATACTTTGTCTCTAATTGAAAAGCTAAAGAATATTAGATAGTCACGAAGCTCTGCAATTTAAATAAAGCTGCACGTTGTAAATGTTATCTGATACCAATTGTTGACAAAGGGGCAGCAGAGGTTCATAGAAGCAAAAACTTTCTCTGTATTAGATGCATTTCAGCATGGAAAATTAGATGAGTCAATATCTAATTTGGTATTTAATATACCATTTGAACATTATAAATGTGAGCGAATGTTGGCATTCAGGGATGATAGTGGCAAATGAAAGCAAAAATTACTTGTAGCAGAATGCTGCTAATTTGCACATCATTAATCTTCATGCCCTGTAATTCAAATGCATAATAACAGTATTCTCTCCCCATGTCTCAGCAACAGCTGAATAACGGTGCTGTACTGTAATCTCACATTATGCATTCAATTCTCTTGGAGGCAGGGCTGATAATACCAACTATTATTGAAATTTCTTAGTATTGCCTGCATAGAGCCACACTTGCAGTTGCTTATAGAAATGTGCTTAGCATTAGCCATCTAGATGGATGTTGGGTATCTTCCTTAAAGGAGAAAGATTTTTTAATATTTTTTTTTTTTCAGATTAAAAGCTTGAGACAAGATAATTTACTTGCTTCTGAAAATGTGGGCTTGTGAATGGGAAATGTGTTTTTCTCTGCTGATCTTTTCGGAAAACTGCTACTTTCTGCTTTAGGATGGCAGCTTGAACGGGGCAGTAGGTGCTTCTTCATGATCCCATATTGTTCTTGCCATCAGTAGAACAGCTACGATGAGAGAGCTAAAAAATTACTGAAGGCTCTGCCTTGTCATGTCTCGCAGAGTTTCCAGGGCTGAGCAGCCAACACAGGCACCGTCTGCTTGGTGCCACCAAGCACGTTCCCACCTCGGGAAGGTTTTACACCTCTTACCGGAGGACAGCCAGGCAATGGGGTCCTGTGAAGTTTGGGATCTGGAGTCCAGGATGGGCTAGGTAGGAATGAGACTGTCAGTGGGAAAGCAGAAACAGACCAAAGCAGGGATGAGTGGGAGGCAACAGCAGAGAGAAGTCGGCCACTAGGAAAGACCGAAGCATGGGTGCATGTTAGACTGTGATTCCCTCCAGCAAAAGGGGTGGAAGCGCAAGTCCTAGGCCCACTGTTTTCCAGTGAGAATACCTCACCCTTCACTGGTTTTGCTTCACATAGCGTGTAACCGCCTGCCGGTGCTACCCTTCGTTACCCTTGCATCGTTAGCCCCAGAGCTCTCTGTAGAGGACCTGCAGGCCTGCTGGTGGTCCATGTCAGCATCACGCCGAGACTGCTCGAATGAAACAGTTCCTTTTTTTTTCCCACAACTTCAGATAATGTGCAAAAACATACTAAAAAGAGTATTATAAAAGTCAAAGAAGCAGGCAACCAGCAGTCGGGATGTGAAAAATTGAAGGCATAGAGGGGGAATCTGAATTCATCTCCCCTATACATATACATGAAGACGCAGTCTTTAAATTTCTGATTGCGTGCAGGTTTTCCACAGGGCACCTCTGAAGGCCTCCACACGCAGGAGACGCTGCACGGACAGCCCTCCTGCTTCCACTGTTGCTCTCCCCGGCTCTATTTACTACCTGCTGCTCATAGTTTCTTCTGAAACCAGAGCAATTAGCTTTCATATGGGGTGTCTGTGACATTATTGCCAATGGCACTGTGGTTTTTTTTAAATAAACAGCCTCTGTGCAGTGAACGAATAGAAAATTAACATATGCACAGAGTAGCCTGGTTCCAGCTTTGCACAGCACGTCCACAAATCCAGATACAAGGGTCTCAAATGAGGACACAATTAGGGATCACCCCAAAAAGCCAGCTTTATGTGACCAAGTATCAGATAGGAACAGACCTGGGCAAGGAACAGATGGGGGTTTGGGTTTTTTTGTTTATTTATTGTTATTGTTGTTGTTGTTATTATTATTATCATCATCATCATCATCAACATCATTATTAAAACTACTGCTACTATTATTTTTATGCTTTAGTGGCCAGAGCTAGGTTTTCTATGTATGAATCAATATTATTTGGTTTATCCAAAAAAGATATACACATTTTTTCAATATGAAAAACTGAATTTCCAGTCAATCTCCACTATTCCTTTCCAACAAAAACAACCTATTTAATTTTCTATCAGGATAATTATTTTACAGACCTCTTAAATGTCATTTTTTTTATACATTAATTTTTAAATGAGGATACTAGTTCATACTAAGAAGTCCATAAGTTTCATTTCAAAAATCATGGAAACCAAGCTCTTACAAAGTTTTGCCACGGGAAAGGCCAGAATCCATTTCTCCAGGGCAGAAATACACTCTCCTGATTAGGCATTCACAACCCAAATGCACCAGGGACACGTGCACAGTAAATTCTGTTGCTCAGGTCTTACAGCAGAGGGGGAAAATGCTTATGGGATGGTGATAGCCTTTCTGTAGTTTGTATGCAAAAGCTGGCATGTTAATTGAGTCAGCTTTCTAAACACCGGCACTCCCTGACTTTGAAGCTTTAAGAGCTTTTGTTCTTAAACCCAGTTTGGTGCGTATGTTGCTCTCCCCAGTAAGTTGCAGCTTTCTGATGAACTCTGCTATTTCTCATAAAAAGCCTTGACTAGTTCGATTTTGAAGCAGCTTTTGATTTTATGGGTAACGGTTAGATATTAAATCCTCAGAATGGAAGAAAAAAAATGTTATCACAGCTCCCAACAAAGCCACAGCACAAGGCGGCAGCATATATTGATGTCTCCATCAAAGGATGCTGCACAACCTTCAGCACAGGTTTCTGATGCTCAGACTCTCTTCTGTGTCTCAGCTGACCACAGACTAGGTGTGAAGGCAGCCGTGGAAAAGAACAATTAGATGCAACTATAAAAACTGAAGTGAAAGTCTCTTAAGTTCCTACCCAACTGAATATCACCTCTTTTTGAACATCTGTAGCCTAACACACCACACCCACTCCAAAATTTCACTGCTTTCACAGATCTTTTCTTCAGAAAAAACCCCCACATTGATTTTGTATTTAAAATACCAATTATATGTATTTATACACACATATGTATAAAATATATATGCATAAAGCACAAGCATGCATAAATAAATAAATACAAATCCAGGTTTGGTCACACAAATTGCATAAAGGGCATGCCATGGATTAAGTGTCCCATTCACCCCTAACCTCTAGATTGGGAATGTGGATGTCTGAATGACTGTGAGGTTATACCAAACAGACTACCACACTGACCACCAGTGCCTGAAATTCCTGCCGATCATTACAGTGGTGAGGAGAGCTTGAGAATTCCAGATGACAAAAGAGCCCAGACCCATCTTCTGATGCCTGGGGCTCCCAGTTTAGAGTTTGTGAGATTGTAATGACATTTCTCTGTATTCAAAGATTTCATTCCTCTTTCCAAACCATTTCTACACAAAACTGAGTCAGAACAGAGAGCTAAACCAAGATATTACTTCTGTGGCGCATTTATAAATACTCAATTCCATAAGACAGCAGATTCAGAAAGCACTCCAAAGGATTGTCCTCATTAAGACATAAGACATCATCATGGAAATATGCCTTTTGCTGTTGAAGTGATTTCCCTGGATTACAACTGAGCGTACGCCAACGAGTTGGAAGGATTCCCATAGCATGGGAGTGAAGTGATTGAGGCATGCAAAGTTATGCCTTAGCACATGTTCCTGCTTAAATATACTCAAAAGGGAGTCCTTTTGGAGATGGAGAGTGAGCGTTATTGATAGTACTGAAGTGATAGTAAGTAAGCATCGTTTGTTGGATACCAGCGATACCTTTCACTCTCAACCAAGTTATCTGAAAACTAGAAACCTACAGACAAAAAGTGAGTTGAATGTAAATAGTTTTTGACGTTACCTGAAAAATCTCCAAAACAAAGTCAGAAGTAACAACTTAAACTGCTAACACCGTCCTGAAGGTCTATCAGTTCATCCGTTTTACAAGATAAGTAAACTGATGTACCTGGGGGGAGGTTTCCATTAATTTTCTGCAAATTAGCAAAGGAACTGGACAGAACTCAGTCCCTAAGCCCTTGAGAATGAAGAGGTTTTGAGAAAAGTCTTTTATTATATCTTTCTCACTATAGAGCTGAGCATCAGAGAAAACAGGAGCAGACAGGTAGAATCCTCAGGTAATCGGCTTTGATTATATTTGGATCCTTTTTTATTTTGCCTCTGCTACTGCTGTAGTCAATAAGGGTAGAAGTCTGTTTTAAACAGATATCGGAGAAAATATCTATTTGCATGAGAAATTTGATGAAGTATCATGATTAACTCAGCTGTAATAAGTGATTGTGATTCCAGGCACATTTCAGCCTCACTGTCAGGGTGATTTCTCTCTATAGAATGGATTTATTCTTCTGTTGCACTAACAAAAAAACCAGACTACAAATAAGTAAAGGATTAAGCCACTGTAAGGCCTCAAGGTGTCTTATAGCAATCCACTTCAAAATCCCATTTCCAGCTAAATTAGCTGTAATTTCATAATTAAATAGTCAATCACAGAATTCTATTAAAAAGAAATATTCCCCTGAAACCTTTCTTTTTTTCCTTTCTTTTTAACACTCCCACTCATTTCTCTTTCACTTATGGGTCCTTCTCCATCAGTTGGCAAGCAACATTAACACACACAGAAATCAAATTTCTTTCCTGCTGTGCAAAGCCTTTAGCACCATGTCCGTCTGCAAATTTGACCTACTCAACCAGCTTATGTACCACGAGGTGTTGTTTGTCTTCCATTAGACAACTCAAACCCCTCTCATGGGCATCACTGGGTGTAACACATGAATATTCAAAACGGTGCTTGGATCTCCCTCAGATCTGTATTGCAAAATACCACCAATGACAGTTCTATCAGGTGTTCAGAACAATTCTTGTGCCATTATGTAATTTAATATTTCCCATTATTCTTCACTATTCTCAGAATACATATTTTGTATCTCCCCATCTCCTATATGTCTCACTTGAAGTATGAGGTCTCCTGTGAAGTATTAATGAAATCACAGCAACAAATTTTTGGAGAAAGGGGCAATAGCAAGTTGAAGTTCTGATGGGACTGGTTTCTTAAGAAAAATTTAGCTAGCTAAATGTGTTCTACTTGGCACAAGAAAAACTAAAAAGTATGTAAAATAATGCTAAACAGTGGAGAAGTGCAGAGGAATATCACTAGAGGAAGCGGAATGAAACTGAGCAAAAAAAATTTTATAAAATATCAAATTAAAAACAAAACAATGGTGCAATTTTCCCCATGGAATGGGTCTGCCCCCTTTCCTCAAACATCTAGCATACAGCAGCTCAACAGACTCTGTCAGGGAACAATTCTGTCACGGTAGGGTATAATATATATATACATATGTGTATATACATATCAGGGGAGGGCTGTGTACAAATTTAATTTATGATTAAGTCCTCTAAGCAGGCCACATTCAGAGGTGAAAAGCCCTGGAATAAGCTCAGTGAGTAGAAGGCAGGTGTTGTAAGCATCTCTACTTAAAAAAAGTTGGGTAGGGTACAAAATCAGTGTAACTGGGATAAAAGATAAAGGGAGAAGCAGGTACAATAATACTCTGTCTTCAACAGGCTGCTAATAAATAACATGGACATAATATTCATGACCTACCTTATGAATTACTTTAGGGGCCTCAGAAAAATGGGATTTGTTATATAAAGTGCTTGTGTTTGGGAATTACTAAACAACTATAAATGATAATAGGGAGCTTGGCAGTGGTTAGCCACTCCAGGGAGTCCTCCATCCTCGCCATTTGGATACTGAAAACAAGGACTGTAAATGGGAACAAATGAACACACTTGTAATAGAAGAGGAAAATGCATATGGTAATGAGCCAGCAAAGCCCAAACAAAGCCAAGGGGAGTGGTGACTGTGTCTCTGTGACTGCCAAAGCATGGCAGGGACTCACTGGAAACTGGCCTTGTACTATGCCAGGAGGAACCAACACTCCAGAGCTGCCACAGGTCCTAGAAAAAAGAGAGCATTGCTGAGTAAATAATGGAGGTAGCTCCCATTCCACATGGAAGATTTGGACTGGTGGGGGAAGCTCTTTGAGTCCCTAGCAGTCCTCTGGCAGTAAAATGTGCCAAAAGAAGAGCTTCTACAATCCCTTGCTGGAGGTAACTCGTTCTCCAGGAATTTCCCTCTGTCCAGCAAGGTAGGAGGCCATATTCCATGTACATTGTCTACATGGGCTTGAGACCCTGACTCTGAAATAGGCACAGAGAGTGAAATTGCTTTTTCTGTTGCTCTTTATTAAAGTAAGCAAAATAAACATAAGAAAAACTAACACAAAATAAACCAAGCAACCAGACTGCACCTCCCTTGCACCTTCACCTGATGTGGCCACTCCTCAGCATCAGTTGTCCCTCAGTCCCACAGACAAACCACCACTTTATTGTGACTTGCCTGGGCAGGCTGTCCTCGCTGACCACCCTTGCTCCAGTGGGGATGCTCCCGCAGCCGTGGAAGCACCTCCTTTCCCAGGACCCGCTGCAGACCATTCTGATGATTCACTTATTGATAGAAACCACATTTCCTCACAAAAGCCCCTAAAGTATGGCTTTAGCAAGCTGTGAGTAAAAACGACAGTTTGCAGCATATAGTTATTTGATTTCCAGGCCAGGAGACCTTGGGCCACCAGCACACCACTCACTAGACAGCAGAAGGTCACCTCCCATGTTTCTGACCACTCGTTCCCACCCTGTGGGAATATCAGGTGTATCAGCAATTGGCTCACCTATGGTCATGGAGCGTGACACTGGTGCAGCTGAGGTGTCCCTGGTTCAGTGCATGGTGCAATGAGCATTTATGCCTCAGTCCTATATATAAGGAAATAAAAAGGAACACTAATAGACACTAGCTATACTCCCTTGTCCAAACTATAGTCCTTCAGGAGCATTAATCCATCTAGAAAGCAGTTCACCTTCCAGGCTGTGGGGCAGACTCAGACCAAGTGCCCCACCACTGCCCAAGCTTCAACACCGAATGGTGAATCTGGGGACTGTGGGCACATGCACAAGGGAAAATTAGGACTTGGTGTACTACCTACCTCTTCTGCACTCCCTGTGTTACTGCAGGGCCTGTCCTTCAGCTGCGTGCAGTGTGAAGGAAGTCGGTGCCTTCACCATGCAGCTGTTTTTCACCAGAAGCTTCTGTTTTTCTAACGAAGAACAGTCACAACCGACCCACATTCTTCCTGCCTGTCCTTCTCCTAACAGCCTCCTCTTCTGGAGTATGAGGTTTTTATACTGCCAAGCTGCAAAAGCCTGGAAGTCTAGTAGGAACAAGAAGAACCTCACACACCTAAGCCTCTGCCTCTTTTCCCTGCTTTGAAGCCTCATTCTGCAGTGCCACACTACACCATCCTGGATCGCTCGGTTCAGATATATGTGTCCAGACAAGGCCCTTGATCTCCTCTCCTTGGAGCTACAGCCCTCTTTCCCTCTCCTTTTTTTTTTTCTTTTTTCTTTTTTTTTTTCTTCATCAGCAAAGAACAACTCCGAATTTAGCGGCTGCCTGCATTATTCCTTCCAGGAGCAGCAGCCTCCCAGCCCCTTCCTCAGGCATCACCAGCCATCACTGATGTTTCTGCTCCCCCTCAATACTTGTCAGCTGCCCAGTCCCTTCCAAGATGCTGAGAAATCAGATGTGCCCCCCTCCATGTTGCCCTTCTGCTACTGCAGCTGGCACAGAAATCTTTATTTTCCCCACAAAAATCCCCTTTAGAAAAATTTTTGGCCAAGAGTTTAAGAGCACCTCAAAAAGATACATTTTATTTTCTTCAGACCCCCTCCCTTTTCATGGAGGAGGGTGGGTTTGCAAACAAAAAAATTTCAGTTCCCTTTATTGAACACCTGGGTCAGGAAGGGAATAGGTAGTGAGAAAAATGTTTTTTGTTTGTCTCCAGGGAAAGAAAGTGGAGGAGCAGAAGGAAGGAGGCAAGTGAGCAAAGGCAAAAACAAAGCTATTTCCCATGATTTTACATTAATTTTCTTTTAACAGGCAAACACAGGATTTCAAAGTAAGTTTTCTTTCAGAAGCTTTTCATCAAGAACATTGCCACGTTTCCGTGACATTACTTGTAAACTGTTTTTTTCTTTTCCAATGATTTATAGCTAGTTTATTTATTTGTGATATAGCAGTTTAGTTTGTTATGCTCAACTAAAGCAGCTTATGGCTTCGTTATTTTGGTTTTTACAGCTCCAGCATCAAGTCATCTAGAAAG
This sequence comes from Chionis minor, assembly GCA_013398295.1. Lineage (NCBI taxonomy): Eukaryota > Metazoa > Chordata > Aves > Charadriiformes > Chionidae > Chionis > Chionis minor. The sequence continues at coordinate 57,559 of VZSF01006297.1, forward strand.
TAATTTGCAACAGGAGGGCAAAAGAAACAAGTTACAGCCTAAAAAGAAGCCAAATAAACCATTTAATATCCACCCATAAATACCAGAATATCCTTCCTTTCCACACCCCTGCTATAAAATTGAAATATTCTTTACTACCCACTATTGACCATAAAAGGTGCATTTTCGGTTCAGGCTTCCTGCTTTTCTTAAGTACTCACATGACAGCATCCTTTTGCTCCACCACATCCGCTTGTGTACCAGACCTCTGGCAGAATACTCATTTTTCTGATTCAGAAACAATTTTCCAGGGTAATTACAAGATGTTCTCCATTAGAAAGATGTATGTGTACGACCAGTTCCAGATATATCGGCTTTTCTTTTTATGTGTAAACAAGCATGGCTATACAAATTCCAATGATAAGTCGCCTTGTGGCCAGCCATCCTCTGAAGCTCGCTGCACAAAGAATTACTCACCACTACTTTCTAAGAGACGTGGGCAGATGTTTTAGACTTTCGCCACCTTGAAGAAAATGGAAGAGACACGGGAAGAGGGCTGCTAGATCAATGTGTGCTAGGCTGCTTTTGTTGTGGTTGAAGATTGTCTATCTATTTCTTCCCTTTGTAGAGAGACTCTGGCACTTTTCTGTCATATAACTTTAATCCTGTGTTCATCTGTCTCTTGTAGGGTTTTTTATTCTGCAGGGCAATGCTGCAATCCAAGGGCATTCCAGAAAGAAATCAGCAGCAACAAGCAAAGCCTTTGTGTAAAGTGCCAGGCACTGCCCTCTTCTCTCTGTGTGGTCAGGACTGGGGCAAAGGAAGTAACCTTAATGTAAATTTCCTTCTCAGAAGAGACTGCTTCATCATAAGATGTCTTTGCCTATTTTACTTGATTATAGTTTTGCAGAAGAAAGGGATAGCAATGCTGACGTTATTTTGATCTCATGGCGAGGAGGTCAGGAAGCAGAGTCAGTCAGACATCCCATGTATTTAATGCAGTGGAAATATTCCCCTAGGATGTGAACCGCACCAGAAAAAAATATTGCACTTTGGCAACAAGTTAAATTTTTTTTTAACTAAATAGTTGGTTACTGGAAAGAACTACTGAAAATAGGGTCCGCCTCAAGGTAGTGAGTACCTTTAGAAGTTTTTAAATAAGGCAATAATTCCATTAGATTTTAAGTCCCTCTATCCTTCCTGGGTAATAAAGTACAAACCTCTTCCAGCTGAACTTTCTCTCTCCTGCAGATCTAGGGAAGAAAAGCTGCAGAGCATCTTCCAACAGTCTGAAGGAGAAAAATGTTTGTGGAAAAATAATAATAACACACACTCCTGCCCTAAAACTAGGGATAAATCTAAAAAAGGCCAGTTCTAGTCAAACCAACTGTTGCTGACCCAAGGGACAAACTGATGGTGACCAAAGTCTTAGGACAGGTAGCAGAATTTTAGGACTTTTGCAGCGTTGGTATCAACACACAACCAGCCAGTACAGAAGAGCCATATAATACACTTGTGACGAGACACTCAGCTGAAGCTGTGGGCTGTCCCATTCCTCACACCATGTAAGCAGTGCCACAGGCCAAGGTGAGTTCACTTGGAGGATGTACACCAGACAGGTACAACTTTGGCTGCTGTGCTCTCACAAAGACCTGTCTACGCACAGCTCCAGAGCTAAACTCAAGAACCTGAGAGCAGACTCTATACCCAATGTGGACAGTGACACAACTAAGTCCTTCCACCAAATCATTTTCTGTGTCATTACATGAGGATTGCCACTTAATAATAAAGGCAGAAATTCTCAGGTAGTCCTTTCACATCTTCTCATCATGTTCGAGCACCTATAGCACCTATAGAGGTTTCCAATACTAGGAAGATTGAATTATCATGCCGAGATTAAACCATCCATAACTGGCACAGAACATATCAATCTGGGTTATTGCCCTACAAACAACTAAGCAAGCTCTCGCTGGTGCTTTTCTTGATTTATGGAATATTTCTCTGTTACTTCACTCCCCAGTGTGAGTGCTAAAACATGGTGGTTTTTTTCAGTCTATTAAATCTTAGCTGCTCAGTATGGGCAAGACACAAAACTTCAGTCTTTAATCTGCGAAGACTTCTTTAGCAAAGCTGCAAGCTACATTGTCCCTCTTAACCATTCCCTTGCATGATTTTTTGATGATCATTTATCTTCAGATTATTTATAAAGTCCTTTCATTTACCAAGTCCATTTCCCTCAAGCAAAGAAATGTTAAGAGAGAACCAGGATGAAACAGAAGAACAGAAACCCTCGTTCTAGTGGCACCACAGCACCTGGGGTTGAAACACATCTGAGAGAGGGACAATTCTCCCTCTAAAATACTGACCGAGCCCCGAAGGACAAGAGGTGCCTCTCTTTGGCCCCACAAAGTCGCTGGGAGAAGTTCAGGGTGACAGCAGCAATGTCAGAGATCCCCCTTTCCACATCCCCACTTCTCTTTCTTCTCCACCGCACCAGAGAGGGAAGGACAAGGCAAAGCCGGGCAAAATTCAAAAAAATCCATATCCAGATTCCCCATCTTATTGTATTTATTGACATGGTGTAGAATTAGATGCAAATCTTAAAGGGGGGAAAAAACACCAAACACCAGAAGAAAGGGGGAAAATTGGACACAAATATTTTTATAATGGCATTAGACTCTGAGCGCGAAAGACAGGTTAGCAGCTTTTGTCCCCTCGACACCTTTTTTTCTTTTTAGAAAATAGCAAGCCAGTGGAGTATCCTTTGAAAACAGGTAAGCCTGGACATTTCTATTAGGAATTACCGGGAGCAAGTTGATAATGCTATTATTTTTCTAGACCCATTACCTGAGATTTACTCTCACCTGTCCCCCACCTAACTGAGGAAATCATTGAAGAATTTTATTGGAAAAAAATCAATCACCACTTCAAAGGCTTTTTCTTAGCTTTTTTTCTTTTTTTTTTTTTTAAGAGAATACAAAGGCAGCACTATCACAAATGGCTCTCCCCATGGTAATTATCAGGAACATACCTCAGACATTGGAATCCGGAAAACAGAAGAAAGGCTGCAAGTGTGACCACTGTGCCTTAAAAAAAATAATCTTCATATAGTAACTGTCTCAATCAGCTTGCTTAGACTTCACAGTATTTCTAGCCTTGTGAATTTCCCAGGCTTGAAAACATTTATCTCAGCAGGTTGCAGAGCTTTCTGCTTCTGTCTTTATTACATACAGTTGGACTGTCTTCATTTCTCATTTGCGGGGGGTTGTTTTCATAGGTGACCACTGTTTGTTTTGAAAGATTCATGATCTCTCATGTGCCACTGCACATCACTGAAGGGTAGGAGGAGATTCTACCCAAATACAGCTGTCCTTCAAGTATCTAACAGAGTCACCATAAAGAAACTCTGTAAGAGACATCATTTTACATTCATGCTTTTTCTTTTTCTTTGAAAATAAAAAGGGTATCTCTGCCTTGACTTGTAATCATGGGGGGATGTGGATTTGCAACTAAATATAATCTTTGCAGTAAACTTGGTATCTCTTCTCCACCCTCAAGAAATATTCTTTAATTTAGCAGGCATTTGTTCAGGTTCTTACTTCATGTATCAGAAAATGATTACTGAAATTTCTTACTTATTGGATTGTTCGTAATTTAGTCATTATTTTCATTTAGGCACTTTGAAATGGAATTTCTTACAGAATTTAGCATGCAGAGAGCCAGATTAGCCTGCACACCCACACCCCCTCCATACAGAGTGCCACACACTGCAGATACCCAAGGAAAGAGCTTTTTAAAATGAAAAATAACAGATCCAAAAAAATCCTCAAAAGGAAGTTCTTTGACCTGTTTCTGTATGCACTCGTGAAGACTCTCAAGCTAGTGGATGTCCCGCAATCTATGCTCCAGGAAAACTCACATGCCACCTGGATAAACACCTGGGATGGCTCCCCATGAGGGTGCCCTACGTGTAGACCCACGGCAGCTCTGTCTAGGAGATCTGGTTGTGTTTTGAAGCTGCTTCACATTCAGCAAACTCCAGGGATATGTCGGTGGCTTTATAACAGATGCCTTCGCCCTGGTTGAGCCTGGGGAAACATCCCTGCCTCAGAGAAAAATACTCAGTGCAGAGAAAAACAAAGCATACCAGCTTGTATGCCGAAGGTAGAGACTTTTGGAAAAGCCAGAATTACAAGAAATAAAAAATAAACCAAGTAGAAAACAGGAAGCAATAACTTTAGGAAGAGTTTCAGTGGAGCTGGAGGGAGTTGCAGGGGTTTTACCCCAAGTCTCCGAAGCAGTGGAGAGTGGTAGGCGGGAGTCGTGGAGCAGTAGGCTGAGCCTTGCATCTTCCCTAGGAGCAGACCCAAGAAGGCTAATTACACGCCTACATGAACATGTGCTCCTGCTTAGAAACTTAAAACTTAGTTGGACTTAGACTTAGGATCACCTAGGTTGGAAGAGACCTTTAAGATTATCGAATCCAACCATAAACCTAACACTGCCAAAACCACCACTAAACCATGTCCCTCAGCACCACGTCTACCTGTCTTTTAAATATCTCCAGGGATGGCAATTCCACCACTTCCCTGGGTAGCCTGTTCCAGTGTTTGATTAACCTTTTGGTGAAGAAATTTTTCCTAATATCCAATCTAAACCTCCCCTGATGCAACTCGAGGCCATTTCCTCTTGTCCTATCTCTTGTCACTTGGGAGAAGAGACCAACCCCCACCTCACAACAACCTCCTTTCAGGTAGTTGTAGAGAGCAATAAGGTCTCCCCTCAGCCTCCCTTTCTCCAAGCTAAACAGTCCCAGTTCCTTCAGCCGCTCCTTATAAGATTTATTCTCCAGACCCCTCACCAGCTTCATTGCCCTTCTCTGGACACGTTCCAGCACTTCAATGTCTCTCTTGTGGTGAGAGGCCCAAAACTGAACACAATATTTGAGGTGGGGCCTCACCAGTGCTGACTATAGGGAGACGATCACTTCCCTAGTCCTGCTGGCCGCACTGTTCCATGCCTGCTTATGTGAGGAAGACATTGACAGCCACTCAGGGAGGCAGCTGGTTGGGGCATGGAGGCAGGAGGGCTGTGCTCTGGGGCTGCCTCCATCCATCCCCGACAAACACCACCACTACTTGGTTCCTGAGTCAGAAAGCCACACCAGGCCATCCCAGCCAAAACTGAGTAAGAATTTGGGCAGGATAGTGCCCAAGGAAAATGCTCACACCTTTCCAGCCGCTCTCGCTCCTGCACCCCTCCTCTTACCCCATCCCCACTCAGACTAAGAGAGACCCCCATAGCAGCAGCATCTCCCCGGAGTCACCTTCCTCCCACAGGAGTGGTACCTGACCCCCACTGCCAGGCTGCAAGGGCACGCTTTCCCGCAGAGCCCACCACCAGCCATACCCACTTGCAGCACATGGCAGCTCTCCATCACCAAGTGCCTGGCAGGGGGTGAGGGCCACCTGGTCCAGAAACACCATCTTTCCTTGCTATGAAATCAATCTAGTTTACAAAGTACCTTCTTTAAAAAAAAAAAAATTAAAAAAATTAAAATCCTTATTAGAGGGCAGCAACTCAAAGCAACGGTTAAAACACATCCTCACAAAAAGCTAAATATGAAATTAAACTCACAGCAATTGGCTTACTAGAGCTGTCAAATCACAGAAAGAATAATTTCGGAGAGGAACATACCTCCAGCTATTAGTTAATTTTCCAGTACACTAAGTCAGGCTATTTGCTGATGGATTTTGCCACGTTTGATTATCAATCGGTTAAAAACCATCTCCCTTCTTTGGGACATACTGGTTGTTCACAGTCATTTCTCAAAAGATAATATAAGCCCAATTTCCATAAACTGTTTGCTTCAGCTCCCCAACAGACAATTAATCTTTAAACCACTAATACTGGATTTGCTTCTGTACTCGGATGAGAGGAAATCCAAGATACCAGAAAGTAATGAGGAAATATCCTTGTTCGTGCCCAAATACCCTTTGCTACATGCAAATATGGCTAAGTATGTAGAGAGGCTGCTGCTGAAAAGTCAGCACAAATGTCTGCAGTTAATCAAAAATAGCTTATGAGCAAAATTGAAGTGAACATTTCATGCTGCTTACTAGGATTACAAATGAGGGTTTCTTGATTGGACAGGCTTCAGGCCAGCAACAAATGGATTTTCTAGAGCCACCAAGTCTCTAGTAGATTTTGTTCCAGGGGAAAGTTGTGAGTGGGAGATGGGATCACCGTAGCTCCCCCTGTAACAAGTCAGCACCCAGGTGCCCATGCTCATCCCACCCTTGCTTACATTTGCATCCCGCAGGTGGAATCTGTCACTACCACAAGCACCTGTTGACGGTCCTTCTAGGCCAGGGAGCTGCTCTGGAACGCGTCCAGGCAACATCCTCGTCAATGGCAGACTACGTATTTTGAAAAGGATTTTCTGAAATACTCTAAAAATTTGGCTTAACTCCCACTGAATTCATAGTCAAGTCAATGGTGGGTGTCTTGAAAAAAAACCATCCATGGGACCCAGAAAGTACAAACTTTAGGCATTGTCAACGCTTCCCCTGGGCAGAGCAGGGAGGAGGGAAAGGCATTGCCTACTCCAGTACCCACTCCACCTCTCCTTGCACACAGTCGCCTCTGAGAGACCTTCTTCTCTTCTGCCCTCAGTATTGCGTGGTCACTTACTCCCACGCAAAGCTGCCTGTGTAGCACCACCATTATGTGCCAGCAGCACTTCATACCCACTTTCTGTAGGACTAAACTCACAAGGAGCAAGGCAGTGAGAAGTCAGAGAATAGATAATTTTCCAGTAAGCTCAGTAAGGTTATTTGCTGATCTATTTTGACATGCTTGATTACCGATCCATTAAAAAAAGGGTTTGGAAGTGGTGGTTGTCCACCATCATTTCCCCAAATGATGTTATCGTGAGGATATTATGAAAGTGCCAGCTTATATACAGTAGAACGCCAGCAAAGACTCAGGTCTGAAACCACCTTTCTCAGGCCCTGCACCAGCAGAGGCATTACAAGATTAGGACCTCAGTAGCTGGTGTAAGCTGATATTAAAGCAGACTGTGCTCGGCCTGATGGTCCCTGAGCCCCTTGCTCTAAGGGACCCAAATTTGAAGGTTCCCAACCACCCAGCTTCCTCCTGCTAGGTCAAAGTTTGGGCAGGTTTCTTGCCTGTATTACTGTGTCCTCTTGCAGTCACCATCTCCTTTGAAAGTAAGATGTGAAGAACTGTGACACTGCTGAGAAAATACGAATCTTCCCTGTACACCTTTCAGCTTCCCCCTTCAGTCCCAGCTGAGTCTCTTCCTCCTCCAGGCTACCTGTGTCCCTTTAGTCTTCTCCTCCAGGTAACACAATCCCCTGCAATGTCTTGCAGCCCTTAAGTCCACTTCCCTCATTGCCCTACCATGACTCACATCTGTCATGGGGTCTTTGCTGCTCCTCACAGAGATGCTGATCATCTGCCTTCACCGACAGAGCTGTTAGACTCCAGGCAAGTTTCGCTCTCCCTGGAAGCCCTAGGAGATGGAAATAACTATGGCAAAGAGGTTCAGAAAATGGTAGTCCCCTCCCCTCACTGGGGGCACTGGCAGCTCCACTGGTGATAAGCTAGAAATGGTAGCCAGGCTGAGCAAAGAAAACTGGCAAATCATGATTAATAACAAAGTCATGATAAAACCATGCCAGCTGGCAACAGCCTCGTCTGTCATCGGGATGGATTTGCGGGGGGGAACCTGCTGTCGTCTGTGACTTGAAAAACCTGGAGGCCTGTAGGAATTATGTATAGTGAGGATGCCAGCACACCTCCTCCTTCCCCCACCCATGTCCTTGCCAGCACAAGTCTTACCTTGCACCTACAGACAAGCCACAGCATCTGACACAGTGCTGGTCATCGCTTTGCCCAAAGTAATGACTGGACTAGTTAGTGTTCTGCAGAAGAAAAAATAGGAGCTTTTAGGGCTCATGTTGAAGAACTCAGTAATATTACTGACTCTCATCCTCTGAGTCTGGCACAGATGGGTTCACAGAAGACACACCTTGGCAAATGGATTTCACATGCAAGATGTGCAACAAGGGAATAAAATGTGAAACATGCATAGTGATTCACAGCTAGGAATTATGATACTTTTACAAGAAAAACTCAGTTTTTAAGACATTACCACCTCTTGGAATGACATACAACCCCAGCCTGCAGGACTTTATACCCCTCAGATATCCTGTAAACACTATCCTCTGACCCAGTCTTTGGGATGCTCAATATATTAGCTCATCTTAACAGCAAGCAGGTAACTTGACGGCAGTTTCAGGTTGTCTCCCATCCGACAAAACTACAAGAGCATTGCAAGAACACATCGCTTGGATATAAAGTCTTGAGCTGCTTGCAGAGCATTCCAGATCAGTCCAGGTGCCAGCCAGTTCAACTAAGTATTTTTGCCTGGATTACACTACAGTGTTTTTGAGAAACTGTTTCAGAGAAGAGAAAACTATGCAATGATCCACACAGGGAGACCTGAGGAAGCTAGTCCCTCCTAGAATCCCTTTGCAATAAGATCATGTTTAATATGATCAAGCTGTACACAGATATCTTTATTAGTACTTTAACATTCATGTTTGTGTATGCTCAGTTCTTATTGTGGAGATTAAACAATATTTTTATTTACTGAATCTATCTGATCATAGCTGGTACCAAATCTAACAGACCATTCTGCGTAGATGTTAAAAGGTTGTAGAAACTGCGGGTTTTTGCAATAAATTCTGAGATTTCTGCGTTTCTTCAATTCCAAAATAAAGGGAGGAATTATTTCAAAAAGTATAAAAAAAGAGAATGAAAATACAATGCTGTACCCACTGGAAGTAGAGCGTGGCTTTGGAACGTGGATCAATTTCATGGATTTCGGATTGCTTTTCCTACTCACACACTTGAGACTCCTTTCCCCACCTCCGCCTAAGAGAACAAGTAGGGACGCAACTTCTAGCATTTTTTTTTATTTTATTTAAGAAACTTTTGGTACAGCAGATGACATAAAATGTGTTAGCTGCCTACTTCTGCAAAGATGCACAGTGAACTTCAGTAACATACTATGAGCTGGATTAAATTGTCTGCCAAAAGCAAGCAAACTTTTCTAGACAATCTGTTATTTGACACACTGCAACCAGTAAAGCCTGTTGTACCATCTGCTCTGTATAAAGTGCATGGTACATGTTTTACATGGTTTCTAAACTTAGCAGTGAGCCAGAGTCAACATTTCTACAGTGGGGATCCCCTATAAGAAATTCTGTCAACAGTTCTTGCCCTTTTGGCTTCACTTTCAAGATCCTAGAAAATCCCTTTCCCTATAGTCTTCCTTGCTTTTCCAGACAGACTATACACTGCTAGGAGAACCAAAAATCTTTTCAAAATATATCCCACTGGTGATCTCATGAGTAACTCTAAGGACTAAGAAAGCACCAAGACCAAACCTGTGGCTCTCTAAGCTCTGTAACATTACTAGGACACAAGTTTTACAGGTATTTGTGTATAGAAATTGCACGCTTAAATTTCTCTTACCCAAGATAAACTAATTTGGAAGACTCTCGGTGTGAGAGCCGTATTCCTCTTGTCTGTGCTGTAATTGTCCCTCTGTCACCTGAGATGTCCAGCCTTCTGTCACTGTTTGCTATTGATGAAGGCCATCTTCATGGCAAGATTTCTTACAGAGAAGTACGTGCACAAAACCTGCAGAGTGCACAGAGCAAACCTGAGGTGTCACAACTGTGAGGTATGTTCTACACATACCTCATTTTCCTTGCACGTTGCAAACCTGACACGTCCAGGAGAAGTTGTGCTGCTACACATGGCAATACAGCAGAGGGTACATTCCCACCAGAGCCAACCGGGATACTGGCATCCAGAAATCCCACACACAAACACAAAAAGTCCTGGCGTACAACTGCGTCAGAGGAGTCCGATCTGCTGGAGTTCCCAAACATCCAGAAATGTTCAAAACCTTCCTATTCAACATTTGCCTGCCAAAAAGAAAACACATCCAGGAAAACCACACACACACATCCTAGCTGCCCTGCATCAAAAGGTAAAATGGGGATGGAAAATTAGCTCATTAGTGTGATCTGGATGTACTTCTACATCCCTAACGCACTGGGTCAGTCAAAATGCTATCTTCTATCTCTGATTTTAGTTTCCACGTTGGAGGAAGGACAAAGGAATTCTTCTTGCATACCAGTGAGAAACATTTTAAATTCTTCTACACAGCAGCCAGCTGGTGTTTCCAGATTTTTTTCACAGCTTTTTTGCGTTGCAAATATGACTTCTCTAGAAGACAGCTTCCCAGTGACATCCCAGCAGCTCTGAGGACGGCGAGGGGAAGGAGCAGACACTGCAGAAAGGCAGCTGTTTGACCACCTGGGCCAGCAGCACAAGGCGGGCACAAGAGGGAGGAAAACTGCGGCGGCAAGGAGTCAGAATGCCAAAGTACTGAAATACACAGGGGGAAGAACACACGGAAAAGTTGGATGCTAGGAGGAGACTGTAAATTGAGGTTGATTCATTTTTTGCGAAATTTTAGTTGGCGTGTCTGTAGAATAACCTGACAAAACACATATATCTACTTTCACTAAGGTTTTCTCATATTACTAGGACAGTATCATAACTCAATGTGGTCCAAACTACCTAAACTCTTTTCTATCACATAACCGAAGTGCATTCTTTAGATGCATTAAAAGTCATACAATATGCTCGCAATAGTATTTCTACTAAAAACATCCACGCTAAAAGCTACTTTGAGACTTGTGGCTTTTTTACTCCATACAATTTAGTTTTCCTGGCTTTTTGTCCCTAGAAGCCTGACTAACGCCGTGCTTACAGACTTTAAAATATTTATTATGTTCTCTGGCCTGGGGCTGGCAACTGTATTATGTGACAGGTGGTCCTGAAAGACATCCAAGCCCAGGGACAAACTGGTCCCCGTCACTCCCCTGGACATTTTCACCGAAAGCACGCTCTGCAGTTCAGGATCCTGAGACACACACTGCCCTGCTATGAAAGTGATGATTGAATGTTATGGTTGACATTTTTCAATAAAATAAAATGCTTCCCCAATGGGAAAATTGGACTTTAAATGGAAAAAAAGGGGGGGAAGGATATTTGAGTGGGGAAAAGATGAAAAAAGATGGAAAAAGAACATATTCGCATTACACCATAGGCATTTCAGTCCATATATTTGAACTTCCCATTTACCATCATGGGCATAACTCCACAGTTGGGCTTCATTTCCCAAAAGAAACTAAACCACTCAACTGTCGTGGAGCACACGCTCCCTACAGCACAAGGACAAGCCTGGCACAGACTCCAGCTCTCTATAGGAAATAAAGCCTGATGGGCACCTGGAATAGAGGTGAAGGGGACAGCATGAAGCACCTGAACTAGGATTTCATGACAGCAAGATTTTAGGACCTAAATTTAGATAGTTCTCATCCAAGCAGTGAGCCACTATTCTACAGATAAAATTCATCCAGTTTCAACTAAGCTCCTCCCTTCTCCTCCAATGTTTATCTGTTGTTTCATATTATTTTGTTGGATTTCTGCTGAGTTATGTGAAGTTCATTAAGTACAGCCTGAGAAAGGTCAACAGTGGATAAAGTCCTTAAAAAATTTAATTCTAGCCAGTGGCTGGAGCAGAATGGCTTAGGGGACTCCAGTTCTAATGGAATGACATGGGGAAAAAAGGTTTAGACATCTGGAGGTGCCAAGGTGAAAGGTCAGTGGCAAATGTGCCCTGCTGCACTTCATTCAAATCAAAATGCCAAAGAAATAGAAGTGGTTTGTTACAGGTTTTGTTTTTTGGGTTTTTTTTTTTTCATTTTAAAGTTCTAGAAAGTACAATTGGCTAATGTAGGAGATGTGGCAACAGGTATGTTCCAGTCCACAGTACTGTTCTCTTGATTAGATTGTCTCTAGTCTCAAAACTCATCTCTCCATATCTTACTCCTTGTGTCCTGTTCACCTTGCCACCATCCTAGAAAATTTTGGAGTAGCACAGGAAACCCATCCATCTCCACAGGAATTAGAAGGGCTCATATACACTATTTTGTTTCCTTCAAAATAACTTTCATCTATTCTTTATTATAATACTGACTTAAAAAAAAAATCGCTTGCGTAAAAACTGACAATGGCTTTTATTCTTTGGGGAAATTTCAGAAAATTTCAGAACGAACAGCAAGATCCCCTCACACAGACACAAACACACACATGCCCTTCTAACTCACGGACAGGCAGAATTTCAATTAACTGCTTTCATGGTTTGAAAGCCTAATTGCCAAAGAGACTTTTGGAAGTGACTGTGGGGATGTGTCCCTCCAAGAAGCAACACAATAGAAAACACAGGAAAAGAATAAGAGAAGGGGAAAAAAAGAGGAATGAAAGAAAGTGATGGACACCAAGAATAGGCTCCACCTCAGAGGAGTATAAGTGCTGTTCCCACCCATCAAGCACACTTCGGGGCTCCCAGTGTTTTCCCTCTGGAGTTTTACTGCCCAGTTCCCAGAGAGGCACACCAGCAAGGTCCTGCTTAGAGGGCTGTAGCCAAATGAGGGCATGAAAAAATGGTAATGTACTTGCCTGAGGACAAGGAGAAGGGGTTTTGACAGCAAGAACAGATCTCCATTTTGCTTTCCTAGGCTTTACAGCCAGGATCTGTCTCAGTCCCTTCATCCCACTAATGAAAACTTTTGTACATCCTCTGCTTCCCTTAAAAATCATCGTGGTAGACCTGTCCCTTCCAGCTGAGCTTCCCTCCCCAGACCCCTTGGCACTTCACCTCTAGAAAGACATCTTTATAGTTACGAGGCCATGTATTTTGGAAAGATGGGACCACAGAAATTTGTCAGCAAGCAGGAGTTAGAAACACTTCAGAACTGTTCCATGCCCCAGCTGTTGCTGCGATGCCACCGTGCCACTTATCTTTGAGACAAGGATAATAACAGAATTTCCTGTAGGGCTATTCTCTGGGTCTGAAATTCTTGGACCCTCTACTAGTTATTTAAAAGATAAACACAGTGCATGGTCTTCCTCGGAAACAGTCAGTCAGCGACTCCACTGGAAAACTGAACAGTCATCCCAGTTAAACTTGCGTATCTAGCTATGGAGCACGATAAAAAAACCCAACACCTAGAAAGTCCACCATGGTTTTCCATCACAAACAGCTTACTATCTTGGATTTAAACATGAAAATTGTAAACTTAATTATGTGTCAATGAACAGGCTTGCATAGAGAGAGCCTAGTTTATTCAAAATATAGTTAATTTGCTGGTTTAAACAGTAAGCAGCTTTGTTTTTCATTAACTTACAAGAGAAAAATTGAAACAGGTTATCTTGATGTAAGGCAAAAGTAACATCTGAGAACAATAATATAAATTTTTTTTCCCCAGTTTCATACTGTTGGAATATTGTTTTTAGGTGCCACTTTATATTCACTATGAAAACTGTGCCAAGTCTGTGACTACTTCTCAAATGTAAATAGTGCACTTGCGTATTCTACACCAGTTTATGGAGTGTGTGCCTGTATGATGGATTGGTAAAATTCTGTAGCATGTTTTAGGAATCAAACACAGGCTCTTTATCAAAGTGTTCGGAGACACCAAGCATGTTATAAATTGGCTCACAACATAAAAATCATTAAAACATTCATTTTTAGTCTCACTGTATTTTTGATTCAAGCACATTAGCTGTCATTTTTCCCCTGTACGTTTTCAAAAGAATGACTTGTTCATAATAGATTTAGGCAAGCTGGTGTTGGGAAGGGAATATGACCCTGTCTTTTAGTAAGTATCAAGAACTAGACTTCCCCTGCCAGGAATCTGCAGAAGATTTACTTATGCCGGAGGAGCGGACCACAAAACTCTGAGCACGCAGAGAAAAATCCAACTGTTTCCTTGAGCAGTCACAAACATCTAAGCTGGGCAGCACCAGCTAATCCCCCCTCCCTGCCTTTTTCACAGCCTCTCGGTTATGCCTAGAGTCACACACTGGAAATGACTTCTGGTCACCAGCCTGGCGGAAGGAAGTCACATTGGCTTCCTAGGAGGAGAAGGCCACGCTGCTACTGTACCACCACCAAACGCCCTCCTGCCCCCTCGCCCCAGCTCTCCACAGGCCACATCCCGGTTTTATCCGCTCAGTGACGGTGTATTCTACAATCCCCTTGCCATGTTACAGCAAGGGCAACAGGGATCTGTGAAGCAAGAACAAACTTTTCAGGTCTTCCAATCGATTGAAGTCCATTAAGGAATAAAGCAAGATACCTATGGAGACTTGCACAAGAAAAAAACAAGTATTCTTTACTTAAATCATTCAAAACCAGCACGCACAACTAACATTTGCTAGGGAAGCAAGCTGATCTTCTTGTAGCTCATCGGCACCACACATCGCATTTTTCTCTGTAAAAACATAACAAGGTAATTATTGGTGCAAAAAGGATTAGGCTCAAGGCAGTTTGCAGAACTCTTTCCTCCAGCAGCTGTGCAGGATTACCATTTTCAAAGGCAGGACTGGAAGATTTACCAGCATTGCTATCTAAGGATCTCTCTTAGGCTGTGCGATCCAGAACTAGACACAACAAATTCTCATCTGTAAATGTCAGCGCTCATACTAGGCAAGCTTTGGTTCCCCCTTAACACACAGGCGAAGCATCGGATCAGAGATCAAATGTCAGAGTCACCGACGACAGGAAATTAAATCAGTTTAGATGGAAGACAAAATAATATAAAAACTTTTCTTTTTTTTTTTTTAAATTATATGTCAAGCTTTATGCAACACAAGTATGACATAATTTTAAGGTCAAGGGAGTAGATGGAGGTTTTGAAGGAGTTCTGATTTAAAACCCCTGAGTAAGACCAAGGATGACAGCTAACATAAATTGCTGCTAGTCTCGCTGCGTCCAGAGGGAGCTGCTGGGATGCTTGCGGACGGTCTCGGAGGATTTTGAGAGTCCCCGCAGCACGAGTGTGCTGTCTGAAGCAGCAGAAGCCAAGAGTTTCAGTACTCCAGCCCATGATGGCCTCTACTTCTACCAGCTGCAGAGGACACCAGCATCTACCCACCTCTTAGCAGAGAGAAAGGGCGGTCGTGTTAGTCACTCCCACAAGGTGCTCGACAGAGGAATCAGCATTCCTGCTGGTCGGGCGTTACGTTAGGGCTGCAACAGGCTGGAGCTAGCCTCTTTGGTATTAGTTTAGCAAGGAAATAAGGGCATTTTTCTCCAGCAGTGCAGGAGACTCCTCTGTTACTGCATAGTCTGAGGCCAGCATGTTGTTCCGAGTCTCTCTTCCATATTTCAGCAGGCAAATGGTGAAACTTACACCAAACACTCGGTAAGTTCAGATTTCATTTCTGCTACCTATTCATTGGTGTCCAATCTGCATCCTCTTGTCCGATAACAGCTGGCCACCTGTCTAAAGAAGGTTTTGAACTTCAGCTTCAAGTGCGCCTATGATCTTCCCAGAGATCTTTCACCTCTCTCGTTTCCAGAGTGACTTGGAAGCAAGAAAGTGGGGAGGCTGCAAAAACAGCTTCCAAATTCACCTCCGGAAGCAAAGAATGCAGAATAAACACACATTGCTCTTCTTTGCAGCGTTGGGGGGCGCCCAGAGAAAACAAGAGGCAGGGCTGGAGCAAGAGCTACAGCCACAGAATTACACAGTACGTTGACCCTGGACACACACATACATATATTCAGGCTGTACACGTGAAACTTCGCATGAACACATACTTGCATATGCAGTGTTAACACAGCATGGGTCAAACACAAGTGCATGCACATAAAGAGTGGCAAACAGAGCTGGGAATCCAAAAATCAGACCATAACACGCTAGATAAAGGNTGTAAAAAGCAGCCAAGATCTTGCCCTTGCTCTTCATGTTTCTTTGGTTTTATACTTGGAATACAAGCAATACAGAATCCGCATTGTAGTCTTCATATCTCCATTCACAATATCTGTGGATACACAAACCAGAAACAACAAAACCAGATGGGAAGTATTAGCAATCCCTGGAATAGAAATAGACTGCAACTGCCAGAGACAATCTTCCACCTTTCCCCAATTATAATAGGAACTTAGAAAATCTAATTGTAACAAGAAGCAAAACAGCAACTACAGAGCTAGAAAATTATTTATTTATTAAATGAACTTAAGCAAAAGGGACCTTCACTGCACATCTTGCCGGAAGACAGGATAAATAATGCTTAGTAAGAAATAATTCTTCACTAGCAGAGAACGGAATAGATAATTTAACAGGACTTTACAGCTTTAGGTTTTTTTATGATTTTTCTACAGCAGGAATCATGTTGGGAATTATCTGACACTTTATTTTTTGGTTGTAGTATTTCCATCATGTTTTGCTGCTGTTGGCTGTTTTCATTTTTTCTTTTAGTTTTCAGCTTCCATGTTCTGGGCTAAACAAACTGCTCTTGTATTTAATAATTGCAACAGAAGACAGTAACTGATTTAGAGGGTTTACTGTACTTCTTACAGCACTGTAAATCACCGGGAGAAAGACTAACAATGAAACACTAGTAAATGAGATCCTTGAACAGTCTAAATAGTGTAGCTGTAATAAGTATCCCTAAATCATATTAAATTCAATCACTAACTGAGGATTTTCTCGGTGAAGCTAAAGGATTTGCAGATGTTGGCACCAGTATTTCTTCTACTGATCAACTCTATATTTGAGGCAGTGCAGAATAGCCAGAGGGAAGGAAAGAAAGCATGGATTTAACTCCTTTCATACAAAAGGTGGATCTCAGCATGGAGAGCTGAGCTCACGCAGATTACTCTTTTCAAAGGTAACATAAATAGCTTTCCAAACACCTAGCTCTGTGCAACATGGCAAAAAGCCCACAATTCATGCCTGCCCATCATGCAAACTGCCAATATCACCAAAGCATTGTGGAAAAAGGCAACAAAAGAGAACCCTAAATTCTATCCTTCCTCTCCATGATGTCATGTGTTATGTACTAAACACATGCACCCACTTGCTTGTGAATAACTAACAGGGGAAGAGATAATGCTTTCTGGTTTTAATAAAGATTTGATTTCTTTATTCAACAACAAGCTTTTGAGCTAGATGGAGGAATGATGAGGTGAGGTTACATGTCCTGCAAGAGGTCAAGCTCGGCAGTCACAGCACTATCTGTTACTGTAGCCACATCCCTCATCCCACCAGGAGCTGGTCAAAAATTTTTCTGTGCAGCACTTTTTTAATTGGAAAATTGGATTCATCCAAAGGAAACTTGTTTTGGGGGTTTTTTTGGTGGTGGGGCAAGAGAGAGCAACATGCATGTACACTGACTCAACAACGAAAGCATTCACTTGGATGTAGGAGACCAAGATTCAGGTCCCAGGTCTGAACGAGGCAGAATAGCAACTTAAAACCTATGAATTTCAGGAGATTGAACCACCACCTCTTCTGGGTTTGAATAGAGCAGTCGGTGATTCTGATTTTTAGGACATATTCTGCAAGGTGTCTTCCCACATGAAACAAGCTTGTTTTTAACACACTAAAACTTTTTATGAGATAGGAAGATAGCTTTCCCTCTAGATCAGCTGCTGTAATGTCCCTAGGAGCTGTCACTACTTTAAATATTTAATAAATACTGACTTATTAAACAGTTTAAGTTTAGTGTAAAGTTATTCAATTTATAACAAGCTAACATTTTTAGTACAGAAACAAAGATTGTTCAAAACAATTCTCAGCTTTGTTATTGTTCATTCAGAATGAGGATCTATGGGGCAGCCATATAATGAAAAGTGTCAGTGTCACACTGCAGAACCTACTTTCTTCAATTACCCTAACTTTTGCTAAGCCAGGCTATTAGCAATTCTATTCCAGACAAGTTTGCATGTCATGACTCACCTTCAGGGTTCACAGAAAAATTCAAAAGACCTCCATCTGTCAGCAAGTCCAATGCAAGGTTAACGTTGTGAAGCTGTTCATATGAAAGAGAGAGAGATCAATATAACAGAAAATATATTCTACCCAATAGTGCAGTGGCCAGGAGGTTTTAAAAAGTATTTCTCTAGTAGCTGAAGTAAGATACTGATTTATAAATATGTACTCATACTCATCTCCTTAGTTTTGCTGGAGTGCTCTTCATAATTTCTACCAATTATCATATAAAATCAGATATGAAATCCACCTCCAACAAAACTTATCCCGTGAGGTGGGCAGAAGAATCCATTTATTTAAAACTAGACCTTACATATGAAAGTCTTGCATTAATGGACATTTCCACAGGGAAAACAGGCTAGATTCATGACTGGATCTAATAGATGCATGGAATTTATTTCTATTTTTTTTCACAATGCCCATACACATACCACATTTGGAACAAACAAAAAATACATAAGGAAAAAGTTCTCTATATTTCCCTCAGAATTACAAAGATTGGAAATCTTCCAATCAGCTATATTTGTGAGCTGTAAGCTTATGCTTTAACATATAAAGATGTCTATACACAATAACAGTAGTAATGATACCCTTAATACTAATCATGAGAAATTAAGCACACATCTATGAGTGTAGGCTGGGTTGTTGTGTTTTGGGTTGTTTTCTTCTTTTAATTTTTCCTTACTTTTTTTTCTCTCCCTTCCCCACATAAAAGCAGTATCACACACACACGCAGTAGTCATGAATGATTTTTTTTTTTTTTTAAAGTAATATACCAGCCCCTTACTAGCTTCTCACAGCTTTAGAGCAGTTGTTTACTTGGCTGGTAATTAGCAAGCTCCCTTCCTCTAATGAAGCAACAAGCACTGAACGAACTTCAAACTGTCTCTTAATACATTCCTTAGGCTACTGAGTAATTTATCATTCAGGAGGCACATCATAGACGCTGCCACGCTGACAATAAGCACAGGGGTCAGCCACACATAAGACAAGCAAAAACTGCATGCTCTGGAGTGAAGATTTACACAATTTTCTCATCAGAACAAATAAATCAAATATTTTCTTAACGAAGCAGCATCAGTAAGGGGGCACATTTCCCTCCCTATAACACTTATGAGACTTGCAAGGAATGATAACGTTCAGGTTTCAGAATAAATCTTCAGACAGAAATACTGATAAATTCCAAAGAAAGGCAACCTAGAAAAATAAGTCGTTTCATCCAACTGCGCTTCCAGACTCAAAAGAGCTGGACAATTCTCTAGGATTTACAACTGGACAGAGGTCAGGACATTTAGGGTATTGTGTCTCTGGGCCTGTTTTGGCAAAAGTACCAAGTTCCCACAGCTGTGATAAGCACAAGTGCCTTGCCTCGTCATCTTCTTCATCTCCCAACGGCACAGAATTCAGCCTTAATTTCAGCCTATTTTGTGATTATATTCTTTGTCTCAGAATACACACCTTTCTATCCACATGAGTGCCCAGAGCTGGACTTTCTTTACAACTACCTGTAAACCTAATTTCTTGGTAATAAACACCCAGAAAACCAGCAAGAAACCTACCCACGTGCAGTGTTGTCTTCTTGCACCTGTGGGTGGGTCACCTCCTGAATTTTTGCTCCTGCTTTCCTCGCCCCTACCATCCCTCTAACACAGGCTCCCACCCTCACTATTTTTTGTTTCTGTTTCCTCCTCACTGTCACTGCTTCCATCCCAATTTCCTCTCCTTGCTATTTGTGAGGTGTATGTACCAGCTTTGAACCTCAAGCTTCTCGCTTGAATGAAATTTGATGCACCACACAGATCACAACAGGGTGTGTAGTTGTCACCATCTTTGTAACACAAATGACATGTTTTAAACCTCAGCAAAGGTTACATTTTCATACTGTACTGTACCAATTAATGTCTAAAATGACAGGGAGTTAGAAAGCACAGGGGAATTGAAAGACGTATTTTATGTACAAATGACAGTTGAACTATGGTCTCTCAGTATTTCTAGTTATATTGTCATCCCACTTTTCGTCTTGTAATGAACATCAGAAGAAAAACAAACAGTAAATACCACTTTGGCAAACAGTTCAACAGTAAGTCCAGCACTTGGAAGTAACTTTGCTTAAATGAAATTACTAAGATGTAGAGAATTGTACTGAACCAGTACCCAACCTCATTATATTCTTCTCTGAGGCCAGTGACCAGCACGTGTAGGGTAAGAACTAGGAAGTCTGAGCTCTGATTTGTACCTAAATGCAGGGGTATCTATTTTTTTCAGAGAGATCTGTGAGGCTTGAATAAGGCTGATCCAGAAAGAAAATGGGTATCTGTGAAATTTTAAATTAAAAAAAAAAAACATATATTCATTGACTTCCTCTGAATAAAGTTCTAAATATTAAAAATTTATTTCCAAGTCAATGGAGTGGAGCAAACAATTTTGAAAACTGAGTGGAGGAGGAGAAAGGGAAGAAAAACAATTGCAAGGAAATGCTTTGATTTTATTTGATTCAACCCTTCAAAATATATTTTCCAGTTCAGAAACATCTTAGGAAAAAAAAAATTAAAAAAAATCAGAATTCTCCTAATACATTTAACAGTCATCAACTGATAGCAATGAACTTTTGACAAAATTTGAAACTAGGTCTCGGACAACTGTGCTTTTAAATGTTTTGATGAAAAGCTCCACAGGACTATTTACTAGTTAACACTGGACCTCGGAGATTTTCATTACAAATAAATCCTGCCCGGAGACATTAACTGTGGTGAGGTCAGGAATCAGACAAAAGCCTTGTCTGTGCGGAGAAGCCAGAATTCAAACCACGCCAGAGGAGAGATTCCCTTCTCAGGCAGCTCTCAAGCAAAAAGGATCTGACACATTTCACCTTCAGAGATCTAACTGAATATAATCCAGGAAAAATAGCTATGGTTTCAAGATTTTCAGAGCTATTCAGCGAGCCAAAAGAAAAATCTCTCCCCACACCACAGACAATTTGAAAATAGCTCAAATATCCCAAAATATTTCAACATCTTACATCTGTGGAGGAGGCATTTACGCCAGCAGCCCAGCACACTGTACCTTCTGGCTAATGGCACCTTTTTCTTTTAAAACGCTGATGAAATCTGCCTGGTAGAGGTTGAAAAAGGAGTCAGGCAGTTCTGGCTGGGTAGGTTACAGCTCCCTGCCTCTGGGGAGGAAAAGATGTAAATTCTCAAGAGCTTCCTAAGCACAGAGGGGGCCTTCAAAATGTTCTGGTCTTGTTTTGATTAAGGTATATTTTTTAGGACAGCAAAAAGAAACCTATAGGGAACCAGTTCTGCTATGCACAAGGTGTCATCTGCTTAAAAATGTTGTTTGCAGGACAGACTTGCAGGAGATAGCATATCAATTCCCCACCGTGCAGAGCCTCTGTATTTCACTGGAAGGCTTCAGAAGTACGTATCTGCCTAACAAATGCAAGTAACAATACTTTGCCTCCCATGAGATCATAATTAATTTTGAAGACAACACCAACCTGTTCCGAGGTATTTTTACAACACCAAGTGTCTGCATTTGTACTGTCCCAAACCACCAACCTGCAAACACTGCATGCATACAACTTCACACACAGCAGCAGCTAAAACAAGAGGCATAGCTCTCCACTGACATATGGAAGCATTAAATACACAAGATATTTGACGCCTTAAGCTCTAAGTAATTAAGTAACAACCTACCATCTCTGTACTGCTGGATGGAGTCAGGAAGAAATCCCTTAAATTCAGAAAGTAACCCTCCAGTTGTCCAATTAGCAGAAGCAAGATAACTCCATCTGCAAACTGGATGAAGAACAATCTGAATATTATTTATTATGCTGGCTTTTAGTAAAGTACTCCGATAAATGCCATTCCAGCGATAAAGGAATTTAAATGGTACTCTGGCAAGCAGAGAGCCCCATGACTCAGCTCCCTCAACTTCTTCTACAGCAAACTTCGTATTTAGTTACATAAAGCACCCAAGTTCACATTAGTAAAAATACAACCTTGTAAAAGGACAGCTATTAAAACAAACTATTCCACATGTGAAGGGACTTCAGATGACCACAAGAAACAAACGCGTAACTGTAAATAAAAGAAAATCCTGCCCCGGTGCCTGAGATTTATGACACGACACTTGCAAAACTTCCGTTCTCACAGTTGCCCACCAGGAAAAGCCAGAAGAGCACCGGAGTGTGGCTCCACTTTTCATCCGCATGGCATAAATCGCAGGGACTGCCACTGCATCATGGTTTTGAACACCTGGAGCAAAGCAAGACCTGTGGGCTGATATCTCCCACAGTTATTGCATGTGTGTATGCAGAAGTGGGGAAAGAAAAAGCCACGAGGGACATCTCGTCCTCGAGCTCATTTCCCATCACTCGCTTGCTCCCTGGAGAGGCGCAGGGAGGATGCTGCGGCTCCCCTGCTCCATGTGAGCTGCCGTCTGCCCTTCCCAGAGGCAGGGGCAGTGGAGGAGGACAGCAGAGGTGCAGTTGTACACCATCACCCAGGGTGGGGACCCCACGGTGCCCAAGGAGCATTCCTCTTGCAATTTCACAGACTCTAAAGAAGGTTGACGTTCAGAGGATGTGACTTTGAAATGTAACAAAAATCAGGCCTTCCTGCCATGAAGCAAATCCAGCATTAAAAACCACTAAGCACCAGCAATAAACTTGGCTTTCAGTTTGTCAGAACACCTTTATTCCTATCCCAACAGAAAGAGCATCCATAGGAGCTGGGCAGACTCCGAAAGTGACTCCCTGTAGCATTACAAGGGCAGCATTCAACACAAAGCAATATTTTTTCATTGCTTATTAGCTTCAGAAACTTCAGACACTGAAGCCTGGTATCTTAACCTGAAGCTAGAAACAATTGTTATGTTGCCAAGTTTCAAATTACTGCAATAAAAAGGAGGAATCCTAATCATGAGAGGAGACACTCAAATGGCTGACAAAGCACAGTTAACATGCAGCTTAGAGCAGGCTACCTGAGATTCGATGTCTTTCACACTTAATCCCAATTTTCCAACATGCTGGTTGACAAACTGCAAAAATACCTAAAGAAAACAGAAGAAGAGGAGAGGGAGAAGAACAGAAAACTTTTTTCAGTGAAGTCATGAATTATGTTTCACCTTACAAATTTTGACGTCTATTAAAAAAGCAAATTACCTTTTTTACAGCATCCAGTTTATCTGGAGCACGGCTAAATAATTCATCAAAGGCATCATCTTCTGTATCAAAACAACATTAATTGATATTATTTGGAACAACTGTCAGATCAGAGATTTAAAGTGGCTCCAGAAGGAAAAAGTCGTTCCCACCTTACAAGCCGAGGAGAGAGAGAGTCGTGGGGAGACAGGGAAAAATCCTGCTTTTGTATTTATCAGAGGACAGGGTGGAAGGCTTCCCTTCAGCTTGACTACATCAGAGAAAACAATTTACTTCATTCAGCTCTGTTGTTTTTGCCTGCAGAGGTTCTCAAGATTTGTGCTGCCACCAGTCTGAGCAATGGCTATTTCACTTCTCTACAGTTTACCTCTTTTCAGTTGTGTTGTTTTAACCCTGAACCTCTGGGATAAAGTATTGTAAGCAGAGAAAAAGAACTATACATTTTAGTGCTCTCCCCCAGCAGAGATGTCAGTTACATCAAATTCGCAGAAAAACAGATCCCTTCCTTCAAGGAGCCACAAAATAAGATATTTGATTTGGAGACACTGTCCTTTCTCTGAAAATTCACGGACCTCAAAAATGACCACTGCTGCCACCCAGTTTAAAGGCAGGCACCGAGCTGGTGCCCGCAGCGCTGCACAAGAGAACTAGCATGAGTTTAAAGACTTCCAAGGAAATCAGATTCACCAAAAGCCTTGTGAATGCCCACCCTCACCTCCTTTTTCTGCCCAGGTTTATCAAGAGCAGGCTACATCTCATGGTAAGCCGGCCACAAGACTGCTCATGTTCAAGCATGAACAAAGCATTTCAAACACCCTTAGAAATCAAGGGCACTCTGACAGCATAACTAAATGGAGAACCCATTTCTACAGTGCAGGAAAGCACAGGCAGCTTTGCTTAAGGAAGATTCCTCCCAAAAGCCAGCAACAGAGAAGCCTCCACCGCGAAAGGGTTTCCTCAGAGTTCTCCATTCTCCCTCTTAGGGGGCTGCTGCAGGAGCCAAGTTCAGGGAATGGGTGAATCCATCAAACAAAACACTCGGCAACAGTTTGAAACCTGCAACGGTCTCGCAAACTAGGGAGCCCTCTTCTGGAGCCACACTTTGGGATTTCTCTCTTTGTTAAGCAAGCTGCCTCAAAAAGAGCATTTTGAAGAGTGAATTGCAGACTTCTCTTTCCAGCAGAATCAGCCCACTGGAAGGAATACCTAATTACAGGGTTTTTTCCATGATTTCAGCCCACACTAGAGGCCACTCAGGGGAATAAGTGATAAATATGTATTAAATGATACAGTTTGCACCTCTGCAAAGGATGCAAATGCTAACATAAAGGGCATAGCAGAGAATTAAAATGGTCGCGTTGATTTCACTGGGGGTGCAACGTGCTCCTTTGCGGCAAGGAAGAGCAGCTCCCACTGAAGCCTGAGCAGTGCCCAGACCTTCTGCAGAGCCTGCGCACATGGACATTTTTCACCTCAAGTGTTTCACAGCCCTCAAAAGCCAGAAGGGCATAAAATCTCAGGGGACACTGGTTTTACTGAGCTGCCGTCCGTAATCGAGCACCAGTAGATTTCAAAACCTCATTTGCACACTGCAGAAAAGAAACTACATTGAAAGTGGTAGCAACAAGAGGCCCAATTCTCAGGCCATTATGCTCATAAATAGTTCCAGCAGTGAATGAGGTCAATGTGTAAATCCAAGATATACTTGGTCCCTCAGCCACGTCTTCTCTGTTGGGTTATCAACCCACTGTACCATATTTTGTCTCATCTCCCATTTGTTGCCTGCAGCCAACGGGCAAAGTGACCACCCAGTTTCCAATCAGTATTGCGCTGATGTGAACACACATTAGCAGAAGGCATTTGGAGAAAAATGGGGAAAGGCACGAATCTCCATTAAATCTAGTGGGAGCATACTGGTATCATGAGGTAAAAATGGATCAGAATATGGTGTATAACAGCACATAACAGTGAAACACTGAACTTGGCAAGGCCAGTACTTACTTGACTGAGCTTCTAAATTCTCTCTAAAAGTGCAATAAAAAAAAAGAATTAGAAAAAGCATTCAGCAGAACTAATCTTATTCATAAGCAAAGCTTATCTGGGCCATCAGCTGTCTTGTAAAGCAGGAGATACAGTACAACGTGCCATTAACTTTATGTCAGAGTAACTTTCCAACAGACATTTTTAAGTACACACTGTATATCTGTATAGGCTCTTGGAAGCCTTGGGATTTTAACTGGCCCACAGACTGATGAACACTGGTTTTATAAGCACAATCCATAATATCCTCTTCCAATAAACTGCTCGTGGTATAAGAATTTGAAGATGTTCTAACATAAAAGATGATAGTAGGAAAATCTGTTTCTAGTGCTTGGGATGATGTCCATATTTTCTCAGTTTACAAATGGTATCCTACTGCTTAACTCCTTTAATAACAACAGCACCTCACAAATTTAGCAAGCCCAAACTGAAGAATTGCCTCCTTTCTCTTTACTTAATGACACAAGAGCAATAAATTAACAGTGGGTTGAAACCACTATGGGGTTATAAAATTTCCAGTTTGGTCTGAGACTCAATTTACAAAAAATTTACAGTCTGAGGTAAATTTACAGTACTGGATTTTTATCATTATTACATTTTTTTATTATATTCCATGGCAATGACAAACACTAAGCCTCAGAAATAGTCATACACATTATTTTAGTGAAGTTTATATAAAGAATAAAGCAGAAGGGTATTATACCATAATACCCAATCTGGAGAAGGAGGAAGGGAAAAGAGAAAAAAAAAAAAAAAAGGGAGAAAAAAAAGGAAAGAAATCAGAGAAACAGTTCACATGCATATGTATGGCTGGGTTTACACATCCTGATCCCAGCTATTTTTTCTAAGGGCAAAAACACCCACAATATTTCCTTCCTGATTGACAGCATAAAAACCAGATATATCCCCTCTTACTTGTTTTCTGTGATATATTCCACCGCATTTGCTGTCTTTAATCCTCTGGAGGTGTTCTGTTAAAAATACAATAAATATTTTTGGTTTTGTTACACACAAAAAAAACCCTGAAAGCACTAATGAGGCTTTCATGAACGGTTTGCTGCTTTAAATGATTACCAGAGGGCATTTATTTAAGAAATCCAGAACAATTAGTCCAGAAACTTTGAGGCATGACTGCTCCTCTCTGCTCTTTTCACTCTTCAACCAGAAATTACCTACTTCCCCCCAGAGGAAGCCAAAGGAGAAGCACCTGGTCCCTCAGCTGGTGAAGTTCAGAGGCTAGCGTGTTCATCTGGAGACGATGAATGCATCAAGCTGCTTTGGGCAGGCAGCAATTTCCTGTGTACCTCACTGCGTTAAGGACTGTTCAGTTTCACAGCACTAGAGGTGGTCACCTTTGCCTTATAACCACCTCATGCCATGGCCTGCCACCCACTGATGAAGCTTAAGATTAAGATATGGTAGGTTGCTTTGATTTAGGTTGGCAGTTCTTACTATTTCTGAAGCCACATGGGATCTTTGCTTATGCCCCTGTGTCTTCATTCTTCTATATAAATCTGTATAAATCAGAAAGCATCAAAATATCAGTGCTTCAACTCAACTGACGGTCTGAAGAGGCAGGAGAGGATGGGCATGTCTGCTGCTTTATTCAGGCACCAGGCAAACATCTCTTATCACCAAAAAGCCTTTGATGTTTGCCACTCTCCCCTTTTAGGCAGTGAAAAACACCCTCTGTTTACATACTGAGTCAACTCCTTTGGGTCAAACTCATCGCTGAAGAGGAGCACACACAGTCCCACCAGGGCAAAGGCAGGTCCTTCCTGCAGGCACGTGCTGCAGAAAGGCCAGGCCATCTCAGCTGTCCTTTGGGCTTCCTCAATGTTTCCCCCTTCCTGCCCTTAGCCCCTCTTCAAAGCTGTGCCTTCATCAGCTTTCCTCACTTTTGACCTAATGATTTCCATTCCCATCAGGGGCATTGATTTCTGGTACAGGGAATCAGCTCACTACCACAATCCCATTATCTCCACCGCCACTCCTCTCTCTCTCAGGGCGATGCTGAGCTTTCACAGATAATCCCTCATGATTTCTGCACAGCTGAGGCACTCGTGGCCCCATAAGGCACTAGATGAAGGGCTGCTTTCCTCAGGGTGTGGGGTGTCACCAGTCAGACCCACATGACAGGAGTGTGGGCAGCAATGCACAATTTGGACTCCAGGGAGATCTCTCCTCTGCTGAAGTGCTGGGCTGGGATGGGGCCACAACAGCTACCTTTGCAGAACCTAGCCCCAGAAGAAGCTGTCCCTCCAGGACACTTTTAATCCTCCTGAAGTGACACGCGTAGCTCAAGGGCATGCTTCGTTTCAGGTCCAGTTATGATCCTCCAAAGACAGAAGATCACTAGATCATGACGTACAGACCATGTGCTGGGCTCCCAACACCACTGAATTGCAAACCCTCTATTAAAACTGCAACACAGTGGTGCTAATTTCTGCAATTATATCCCAAACTGCAGGATATTTGATGTCCTCCTTAAGTCCCACAATTGACTTTAAGAAACAAAATAGAGGAAGAACGCATGTAGATCTCAGCTTGTAAGGAAAAATAACAAAATGTGACCCCAAAGGAAGGGGAGTCAGAACTCCCTTCCCCTAAAGAAATAAATCCTCAACATTAAACTCATGTCACAATTTATAAGTGCAGGCTTCTGTTTTAAAACATTTAAGAGACAGTAACAGCAGAATTTCTTCTTTTTCTTCTTTACAGAGATCAACAGCTGTTTTCAGTTGGGCCCATTCCTTTTTTTGACCAAGGAGAAAAACCAGCATAGTGGTTTTACCCTTTTAAAGATACAGCATCTGAACTGAGAACAAAATCATAGTCTAGGCCAGCAAACTCAGAAACTGAAAGGCACAGTTCACAGAAAATACAAGTATCTCTTTCACAGCTGCACACAAATTTCTCCCTAATTCTAAGCTAGTTCAGTTTAGTCTTGTGAAAGGTCTCTAGGATCTACGGTAATAAATATTGAAACTGTAATTACCTCAATGGTGATTGTTTCCACTTGAACATTTGGAGTCATGGCCAGGCTGGGGTCGAAGTGCTTTGCTATTGCAACCAGAAGATGTAGGGTGCTCAGTAAATCCTTTGACAAGATAGCTATTTCCATGTAAAGAAAGAAAACAACATTTAGTATGCAAAACAAGTAAACCTCACTTTAATATCATAAATTCTCCCTGTGCAGAGGATCCCAAAGTCATGGAGAGCCATAACACAGCTGGGACATCAGATTGGGGTTTACATAATATTACAATTCAGCAACGCCACATCTTAAAAGTCCTTTCTGTGAGACATACACACAGATACTGAGGGCTGTGAAGTGGTCCACAAGCCACGCTCTTAGAGGATGCAGCTTGCATGACCCAGTCAGGGTCAGACGTTCCTATCTCACTTCTGATCCAACTAGTAACTGAAAACAGGTTGTTTAATTACTGTTGTGACATCTCTTTGTCTCATAGCAGCCTTATAGCAGAGGAAGCCATGTGATGGATAGTTTTCTCCAGTTTCACTTCTGCACCTACATTCCACACTCCATTTCAGCTGGCTTTCTTCCAGTTGCAAACACTTAGCCACGGCTTCCAGAATCACAGAGAGTTTCTGTCGCTGTTTATTTTCTGTTAATGCGATCTTCTCAACATCCAGCTTGAGAGATCCTAGGTTTTCTTTGACAGAGAGTCCATAGCAAAGAGAAGGATGTATGTTAACACCACCACAGGAAAAAAAAAAATAAATCAGAAACATAAAATGAAAGCAAAGCACACAAAGTCTTGCTTTAAATGTTCGATACCACTTCATAGCTTCCACAGACCCACATCCCACAGCCCTACATGCCACAGCCTGGTTAAACTCCTGCACCGCCTGAAAGCTTCAGTAAAATCAGTGAAGCTCTGCAAAAGGGAGAGGCCTCAAGCCATTCATTGCAGCATTATCCCCTAACCCCAGCGCTCCATGTTTCTCCTTTTCCTAGTGGAAGCTCCAGGAATCGAATGAGTGCATCTTTCTTGTAAATAGTGTACAAAGGCAATATCAACATACATATATAGAAGCAATCCCAGCTCATCGGTTAGGCAAGTAAACTATGAAAATAAGTCAATCCTGTTCACGCTGCTGCCCTGAGCCTTGGTGAAAAGGAGGTATCATTTCAAAGACAACCCCAAAGAGAGTGGAAGCGAAAAGAAAGATAAAGAAGGGACAGGAGAGATGGAGAAATAGAAATAGACCAACAGGTTGTTCCAAGAGGTGACATCTTTATATAAGCACCTCATGGCGTAGAGAGCCTCTTAGATTTTCATCAGTTCCAACCCAGTGCTTTAGACCTAGTACTTTTTTATTATTTTTTTTTTTAAAGCAGGAGAACATGTAAATTATAGTGCTGATTCCATCCAATGTTTCTGGTAGCATCACAAGTCACCTTTGTGCTCCTCGCTTATGAAGCCCTCCTTCCCTTCAAAGGCACTGTAATTTCACACTTCATAGTTAACCTTTTTATTATGTTAACTAGCAGATAAAAAGACTTTCTTAGAAGAACAATAATTATATAAAAACAACAGCAGATCATCAGGTATTTGTTCAGAATTGCAATTATCACAGACGGTTCACAGTGCGGTGCTTTCTCCGTTAGCAAGAGGCAAGACTCCAGCAGATCACTGCTATTGCGACTCATGAGGTTTATTCTCTGATCTGGAAGCTCCGCCATTATGTGTTTGCAAGCTAAACTCAAAGCAGCAACTTACCCAAAAGATGATGAAGTACCAGCCCATCATACAGATCTTCTTCCAGACTTTTAACTACTATGTGTTCCGCTTGCAGAGTTGTGTTAATCCAGTCAATCAATAACTGCAGAGGAAAACAAAGCAGCTGGCAATTATATTCTTGTTGTTTAGACAGTATAGAACTCAGCACTATATTGTGTTTCACCTTTCTCTTTAGTCCCTTATCTCACATCTTGGTTTGCTTTCAGCCGCCACTTCCTTTGTGCTTTATGGTTGTTTTTTAAAGGGAAGTTAAGTATCAATTAGTTCCCCCTAATTTTCAAGGGAGATACATGTCTCTCAAGTTATATTCCTATGAATTTTGTGGAAATAGTTATACAGGTGGAGACACAGAGCCTATTATCACTTCCATTAGGGAAAGGTTGCAGAGTACCTTTCCCTATGCCTGCCTTCATTAGACATCACAGAATTCACACAAATTCAACCATCAGGCAAAAGTTCGTAAGAAAAAAGGCTTCATTCGTTCTGTTGGCTGTTTCTTGTAGTCATCCACGTTACTAGCACTCCTCCCTTTCCTATTTTTGTTTTCTTATTCTTTCTGCAATTTTGTACTAATCTGTCTCCAAACACCTTTCGGGGTAAAAAAAAAAAAAAAAAGGCACTTTGTTTATTTTGCTTTCTTGCATGGCAGTCCTCCCATCGCTCTTTCCAATATCCTTCCTGCCTTTTCAAGGGGAAGCTGCTCAGGAAGCCAAGGGCTGGCTACAACTGGAGAGGAACCGTGTTTCCAGTCACATCCCTTGTCCCTGCAGCCTCTTCCTTGAGCACTGTGCTCCTACACAGGAGACCAAACGAGCTCCTCAGCACTTCCCCACGCATGTGTTTTATCCACTTCTGTTGACTGAACGGGAAGATGACCTGCTGAAGCAGAACTGAAAAGCAGTAGCCCCAGCTGGCTGTTAACAAGAACCTCTCGAAAGAGAGACCAGCATTGCTTTTATTGCTATTATTGCTACAAGTGAGTGTCTGGAGTTTGTTGTGTGAATAATATCCTTCTCACTCGCTGTAAACAGAGGAGACAATTCACAGCAGATACCTGTAAGTTAGCCAACATTCACAAAAACGTAAAAAGCAGTTTGAAAAAAATGTCAAAAATGTCTCCGAGATGCTCGAAACCACACAAGAAACAAAACCACCTGGTGCCGGCACTTGCATGGACTGAGAAGCTGACCAAGTGTTTGGAATATACTTCCTCAGCGAAGAAGTAACAAGAATTTTCTAGACTAGAAAGCTGTGCTCAGCTAATGCTTGCAGGCTAAGACCTGGCAATGCTTTAGGTGTGTGAGGGATAGAGCGGGACCCCAAATGTAGTGGTACAACCAGATGGAAGTCGAAAAGCACAAAGTACTGCTGAGTACAGACCTCCATCCCAAACTCTTCTCCAGAGGAGCCATGAACTCTTTAGATTAAGAAAGCAATCTGTCACTGATGGGCACCTAGAAGACTGCCTCCCTTGGGACCCAATTTCCACCTCCTCATCGTCCAAAGAAAATAAATTAGACAGTGAAGAACATTGTTTCAGGAGTCTCTAACAGGAAATGGATTAAGCACTGAAGCTAAGCAAAATCTTCATAAATTGAAGAAAGCTCTTCATTTTTGGCAGTCTGGAAAGAACAAATTCAGTGTCTCTGTAGACAACATAATTGCATTTTGCAGCACCACCTTTCAGATTTTCTCTTTTGTATAAAAACATTGTGAAAGCCTGACACAAAAATTAAATCTTTTTGATCAAACGTGCATGAAGGTTTTAGAAAACGTAATATAGAAAAGCGCGTATTTATGAATTTATGAATGTCATACAATATACACATCAGCACATAGCCTAAGCTGGTTTTCATAATATTTATAGCAATTTTAGTACCTCCATAATGCAAGAAGTGCTGGTCTCATAAGACACATGCCACTTTTCTTCCAGAAAATTTCAGTATGCTAGCCTTCCCCTGGGCTGTGCCATTAGAGAAACTTGGCGACTGAATGCACAGGGGAGATTTTCAGAATTACTTGGCGATAAAGTACCTTCCCATGAAATAGGATTCATCCTTCACAGCTACCTCAATCAGACAACATAACATGCAACAACTCAAAAACTCTTCTCCTGAATTCTGGTTATCACGGGATCAGGGCAGACAAGTTGCACGTACACAAGCATCTCTCTCTAGTCACAGCAAATCCTGATGCTGGTTTGCTTTTGATCACGGTCCACTGTTCCAGCTGGGCTGTCTATTGTTATTACACTGTCATTACAGGGAAGTAGAAACTGGGTACTTCTGCTGTGGCTCATCCACACGCCTCAAGTTAGGAGAGGTGTCATACAAGAAGAGACTCACTTTTTAATTGACCCTCCACACACTGCAGTGACCACTCCTGGGTGTCACAGACATTTTTAAGCTTGGTCTTGCATGGCCCCAGCCACCCTGACACTGTGCTTAAGCAAAAGCTCTGGTTTACTTGTGTGGAGCCCGAGTGCCAAAAGCAGAGTTTGTCCCCGTCCATAGACAGTGGGGGGCTGTGGCCAAAGAGTTGAGTAATTTACTGGGCTGTGCATTAGCACAACAGGTTAAAACAACCTGAGGTGAGGGTTAAACAATATAGTAAAAGAAATGGTACCAGTTTTAATTCTTCCAATTTGGGATTATCCCTTGAGGTCGGTTTTATGAGTTTCTTCTTCTCACCTATGAAAGGAAGCAAACAAGATCCGTTATAATTATCAGATATGACTAATGCAAATTTGCTGTAAAATCTGCTCAGTTTAATACTATGCAGTATCACTAATTGCCATATGCAGAAACACTGTCTTTTTTTTTTTATTTTAACTGATTCCTTGTGAGAAAACGGTATATCAGACTATTAAGACTGCTGTTGGAAATTATGCTTCGATGTAACTCAAATTAGTAAGATCTAGACGGACAATTCAGGAAAGAGTAAAACAAGCTTGATCAGTTCCTTTTGCATGAAATCTAAATTTCAGTGAAAGAACCAGCAAAAATTTGTGTTGCTTTTTCATGATCTGCCTTTAGAAAGTCAGCAGCCAAATTACACACGCAGAGCTTACTCACTGCTGATAACACCATGGGACCACTGCTGAAAAATATATGATTCATTTATACTGCACATTTTCTGCTTGCTTCTCCAGGTCATTCTTTGGCCCTTTTTCTGCCCTGGTTCATAAAGTACATACCTTGAGCGATGACATTCTCAGGTAGGAATTGATTATCTGCAGCAGGCTGTGTAAATGCATTTAAAAAGTCCGAATCCATCGTCTTGTCTCACTCCTGGTAAACTGGTAAAAAAATATGGGGGGAAAGGGAACATGAGGAAAGGCACGTAAAGATCAAAATCAGCACTAAGAAGAAAACAAACAAAGAAATTGAGGGTTTTTTTCAGTTACTATTTCATGATTGGTGGATTGGGGTTTTTTTAAATAAAATCTATTTAAATGTGTGTAAAGAAAAAGAAAGTTTAAAAGAACCTTTACACATCAAAGTGATATGTACTGCCTGCTGCACCCTTGGTTTCTGTTTGGCCAAGGAACCCAAACGTTAGAAATCACTGTTTAAAACTTGGAATCCTGTAAGACAAGGCCTGAAACTAAGAATTTGCAATAGTATAAGTCAATATCCTCTAAGGCCTCAGTCATGTGCATCCTACTCAGTCAGAGTGTTAAAATTGCTACACTGGGTAAGACTAGCTTGCCTAGTATCCAGTCCTTTACAGCACCCAAAAGCAGAAGCTTTGGGGGGTGAAAAAAAAAAAAACATAAACAGAGCAAGCATATAGCGGTACTTCCCTAAAACACTTCAACAGCCTGCAGCTCAGCCTTCCCAAATCAAAACTGGGAGCCTGGCAATTAGAAGCTGTCAACACATTTACTTCCCATCCACCCCTTGAACGTGCTGATCTCCCACCATTCAGCAGCCAGGAGCCAAAGAGCCTGGCTTTACCTTGGGGGAAACACCACCTCCTCTTGCTTGCTCCGACCTACCACCTGCCAGCTTCCCCCGAAGCTCCCCACTACACGCAGCGCAAAGGAGACCAGCTCATTTCACACTCTTCCCGTCACTCTGTTACTACTCCACGTTACTACTGTATTACTATCCTACACCCTCAACAGCCATCTCTTTCCGAAACTGAGGAAGCGCAGCCTGCATCTTAGTCGTCCTTCACAGGGCAACCACCCCATAATACCTTTGATCATCCTGGTCGCCCTTTTCTGATCTCTTTCCGGTGCCATCACAGCCTTTTTGAAGCGCAGGCAACCAGACCTGCCTAGATTGAGAGAGGTGCACCACGGCATTCACTGCGTTGTTCTCCATTCCTCTCCTCCTAATTCCTAAGGCTGTTTGCTTTTTTGATCACTGCCGAGCGCCGGGCTGACACTTTAACGGAACTATCTATTATATCCCCAAGATCTTATTCCTAAATAGCAACACACCACTCAGAGCCCATCATTTATCTGCAGAGGCAGTATTGTTTTTCCCCCCATGTGTTTTACCTCACATTTATCGACATTGATTTCCCACAGCCATTTCAGAGCCCGAGAACTGCAATTCCTTAGCGTTCAACAGACTCATTGCTTATTACTAATAATTAGCATTCACGAGCAGTCCTTCGTGTCACAAGCTGCACTTCTGTGAGGCTTGGTCCTAGACAGCAGCCTTTCTTAGAATAACACCACAGAAACAACATAAACCGGAAGATGGCTGGGTTTGGACACCTTCTTAGGGTTAGCTAATTAATGAGAACTAGGAATGGACAGAAGACTTGGTTCTCACATGCAAGCTTCCATGTTTGCTGCAAACCAGCCTCTGCAGCCCATCGTTCAGATTTGCTCTTCAGAGCTGTGACTGACATGCTGTTTTTTCCAGCCTTCGCCCTCCTACACACGGTATTTACCAGTACTTGGAGAAGACATCACTCTGAGAGACAACTGCTCGAATACTGATTGCAGAGGCATTTCAGGATGACATTTTTAAATAAAATGGAGGTTTAATTATTGGCTATTCAACTGAAATGGCATAAATTGGTCCTTCATTCTCTGAGAAAATCACAGCTGTACAGGCTTGTCTGGTTTAAAGTCAAGAGGTGTTTCATTTCTCCTGTGCCACCTGCTGAGGCAGCCAGCAAGCGAGTTTCAAGAGCTGGACTTACTGTACAACCTTGCAATGCCACAACTACCGATAAAACAACTTATTCTCTAGTTGGGTCAGATTAGTTCACTGTTCTTCCACAAGTCTTCACACAGTCTGGCTCCCACATATCCCCCGCATATGATATAAAGCATTAATGAGCTACCAATGGTCTCTGGTGTACAAAGTAGCTGTAGAATATACACAAGGCACTTGCCAATGTCACCAAATTGTTTCAACGGTTTTATTTCCTGTTTGAAAAGACAAAAGCCCTACTCTGCAGTCGCTCAAACACATTTCCGAGGAACAGTTGTCCAAATAGATCACACAAAGGAGGAAACAAAAACCAAGTGGAAATGTGACTGTTACTAGTAGTATTTCTGCCTTCAGAAAAACAGAATTAAAAAAATAAAAAAGAGAAAAAAGAGAATATGCATTGTGTGCCCGGTTTAAAACTTACCTTTACTTCCTTGTTTAGCACTAGACCTTTCAAGAGCCATTTTTGCTCTTTAGCATCTGAAGAGATCTTGTCTTAGCAAGAACAATCCATGTGGATGCAGAAAGTCTTACAGTTAAAAAAAAACAAACCACCAACCCCCCAAAAATTTAAAAAGCACCCAGAAGAGTCCCTTTCCCCAAACTTACTATTCTTTCCTTCAGTAATTCTCCAGAAAGTCTTCCAAGCTCTTCTCACAGCAGGCGCGATGAAACTTATGGGGAGAGGGGACTAAGCCCCAGGCTCGGAGCGTCCTGCACTGAAGCTGCAGCCTCCCATGCGGGGCAGCACGGAACACGCAGCGTTATGTGAGAGGGAAGTTGCGCCGTGCGGTACTGACTACCCTTCAAAACGAAACCACAGTCGTATCCGGAACTTAATTGTCTATGTGCTTGGTCCCTGCTGGACACTAAAATAAACAGAAATACAAATGCAGGAAACATGCAGCTCCGCAACTCCTGAAATGCCAGAAAGTGTTAGAAAGATACAATCATTCTTCCGTGGTACTGCATGGCATGACTCTTTGCTAGTCTGCATCCGGGGCGACTCACAGCAGAATTTTTTCTCTGCACGTAAGAATACAACAGCTAAGAACAGTCAAAATTATCATGCTACATTACACCTTTTACTCATGGTCCTTTGGGCATTTTATGAAGCAGATCAACACTACTCTACCTACCTGACAGAAGGAGATAGCTAGGCAGAAGGAGATTAACGCATTTGTCCTTAGAGAGCTAGTTAGCCACACCAGGGCCCAAAACGCTCATCTGAGACAAGAGTTATCTCCGCTAGGCAGTGCTGCTGCTCTTCCTTCCCTTTTCCACCATTAATTAAAAAGAGAAAGCTCCCTACAGCAACCACTTTCCTTGGACATTTCCTTCAGGTACCAGTTACATTTGTTAACTCTTCCAGAAAGAGAAAACAACTCTGCAGTCTTCCACAAAATGTCTTATCTCAGAATGAGACAGTAGACAGCCACACTAATTAAGCTTGTCTGGTTTAATGCTGTTAAGGGACTGACTCCTGTGTTTAGCTCCATGCCATAGACAAGAACTGATGGCTCTTCATGAGCTAAATCGAGGGATAAAGGAAAGTGAGTTGAAAACAATTTCCAGCTGCCATGAATTCTTAGTAACTGAGAACTTAACCCAAAATCTTTAATCAAAGGGCAAACTTAACTATTTTCTAAGCAGATAATAAGCATATTACACCAAATTAGTAAAGACCCAGAGTACCTTCTTACCTAAGCAGAAGTGCATACCACAGCCTAGAAATGTAGTAAGTAAAAAACAAAAGGAAGGTAGAGTCAGAGATGCTATTGGCAACTTTGGACAAATCCAGTTTCAAAAGAGCAGGCAGAGGGCACAGGAAGAATTAAAAGATAGGAAATTCATCTGTAATTACTAGGTCTCTCCCTATTTTGACTGTCAACTCAAGTGACTTCTTTCTTGAAAGCCTCATTCACAACACAGCATGTCAGTGCTAAAAGAATAACTCTGAAACACATGTGATGGACATCATCTTTCCTCCGAAAATTGATGTTGTCACCAGTGCATGAAGTATCCACTCTTGTGTAGAACAGCATTAGTAAATTCTGTGACAGAGCTGCATTTGATTTTATACAGTTTCTTTCCCCCTGGAGTCCTTCTGTACTTTCCCAAAGCACAACTCATGCAACCCCCCACCACACACACACACACACCTGGCCCTCACATGAAAATAGCCACTGAAGAACAATTCAAGGAATCAACAGCACTCCCACCAATAACAAGTTCTGATAATGCATTTTCCTGCTTCTCCACACGGCCTTGCTTTTTTGGAGAGCCACTCTATGCTCTCTCCATACCAGAGCAGAGGGAAGCACACGGGCATTTTCATTGTCACTCCAGGGTTACTTGGGTTTCTGAAGTGCTCTGCAGACACGTACGGGTCTGGCTTCAGCATGCCAGGCTTCCCTCCTGTGCCACTGTGGAAGAACTTGGCCCTAAGTCTTCTAATGGTATCCGAGAGTGTAATTCAGTTACTTTTCTCTTGTGGAAGGGCAAAGGTAAAAAACTTGGTCAGGTCCAGTAGCCAAGCGATATATATAAAAAAAACCAAAAAAACAAAACCCACGGTTGATGCAACCTACAGAAGAGCTCATTTGTGTCTGCCCATACAATCTCACCACCTGTACCAGGGCCAGAAGCTCGAGACCACTGCTTTGCTAAGTCTACATAGATCATCATGTAACTAGGACCCTTGATGAAGAAGGCAGCTGAAGCCCAGCTTTCAAAAGTTCTTCCCATAGACTTGTCCATTTAGCCAAGAAAAGACATAGAAAACCAAGTGATCATCATTTATTTATTCGAATAAATAGTACAACTGTCACAAACCATGCACAACACTCCTGCTGTGACTTTTAGCAAACATAGCATTGCATTGTAACTTGCTTACAGTACACAACTCTTGTCACAAAGCTGGATGTCTCCAGCATATGACAAGTCCAGAATTTTATCTGCAAGGCTAGTTTTTAGTAGTTAGAAATTCAGAGTAAATGCTGTTAAAAAGTAGGAAAAAAGTCTTAAAAAATACATTAATACTGAAAGCACTGGGGTGTGGGGAAGAGGGGCAAGAAGTCCTATAAGTTTTCAACTGATTTAAAAAAATCTGCCACTGGTGCTTTTTTCATCTTGAGAAACAGGATGCAGCTGAGGAGTATCTGGGCTTCTTCTGTAGTAATATAGCTCACTGGAACTGAGTATGTCAAGCAGATGCACCTAGAAGGCAAGTTGTATGGACTGGAAAAGACAGACATTCATTAAGTACTTACAAATGTGGAAGCTTTAATGCTGCAGAGCATTCAGCATTCCAGATGAAGTCAACAGGATTCCGACCTACCCCAGTGGCACCCCGGGAACATATCTAAAAATCCAGTAACGCAAAGAGTTCATGCGTTTTTAACATTGACTCATCTTTTTGAGAGGGGGGAAAAAGTAAGTATCATGCATATGTAAGAGAAAGGCATGACAAAAACAGGTGTTTAGAGAAGCTTTACCTATGTTTGCTCTCCCTGTAAACTGGACTGCTTGAAGCTCCAGTTCAGTTAAATCCACCCTGCTGCCAGTCTGGTTAACAATAAATACAATGTCTACAGGAGAAGTGACCTGGCTAGACAGCAAGGAGCCAAGGAACAAAAAATGTATTTTTACTATGCAACATTTACCAACAGATGTAAAAACATAACAAAACAGGGTATGATGCCTGCTCCCAATCCGTCCAGGGCATCAAGCCTGCAGTCTTGACTGACAGGGATATTAATGTAAGGAATGCTAAAAGGTACCCATGACTCAGGTTGTAGAGGAGGGACTCGGGTTTCTGCAGTGACCAAAAATACCTACTTGAACAAAACAGAGACTCTTTTAAAACTTGGGGGTATGTTCACATTTGCTCACACGCAACGAGGATGCCAGCTGTTAAATCCCCATCTCAGAAACAGCTATCGCTCCCTCCCAAATTCAAACTGATTTTATCAATCTCCTCTTGTTACTTTCTATTTGCTTTTGATATTAATATTGCTTGCCATTTCAAAAACTAGATTCTCTAGAGGTCTTTCTCAGCAACTCAGAGAATATAAACAGCATTTGCACTTCCACATCAGTTGAAGGGAGGTGGGTGGAATGACAGCTCTTTAACAGACTTGTTTCCCACAAATAACACTGCATTAAACTGAAAGTTTGCGCGACCTTTCGGTTCAATCTCCTTCCAGCCTCATGATACCCCTATTTCACAGCACAGAAGTTAGACCAATTTCATTAACTTGCCAGGAGAGCTGACTCACCAGGCCTTAGTGCCTCCACAAGTCTCCTCTGTAATAATTGCTAGTGTCATGGTAGAGTCTAGTGTCCCCATCTGAAATTCAAGTCCAATTGTACCAGGCTCTGTATAAAGAGCAAGAGGTCAGCTCCCTCCTTAAGTACAGACGAGCAACGCCTCCCCACAGAACCTTACGGAGTAGATGAGATCTGAATTTTTAATGGAAAGAAAGAGCAAGTTCCTTCCATCTTTGTTTTGGAGGTGTGAGAGGGGATAACCAAAATAAATCAAATGCTAGAACCCAGGACTCAAAAATATGAAACAAAGAAGTAGAAGCCCATTTCTCCCCCTTTGACATTAAATAAAATGTTTAAGAAGGGAAGGAGAAAATCTCCATCATAAAATTACACCACATGACTAGCAAGTTTCCTCTTGAACTCAGAAGGGTAAATAAAAGTTTTTCCTAAGAAATCCACTTTCGGGGGAAAAAGATGCCTACTTACAACAGGACTCAAGTGAGCCCATGGAGCAGAGCAGTACTACTCACTTCCTCTTTGGGGCACTCTGCCTAATGTTTCACACAAAATCATCGCTGCCCATAAAAGAAAACTTGCTGCTGTGATACATAAAAGCGTCAGTCAAATCTCTCCCCGGTGCGCTGCAAGGAAAGGAGTGCTATTATATAAATGTTCCACAAATAATTTACTCTGGAAATTACAATCTCATTTCCTTTGCACAGCTCACCTCAAAAATCTACCCACGTGGCTCATGTTCCAGCACAGCCTCCTTGTACACACCACTACACCTGCACATTGCCAGCCAGGAACTGCTCCACAGATGAAACCTGGTTAGTACGGTGAGGTAACTAGACTCTACTGGATAAATATAGCAATCTTTTTTTAAAACGGATTCCCACTAAAATCCATAACAGCTTAAAAGACTACAGGGCTAAGCCATAGCCTAGCAGAGTATTTCTTGAGATGGCATAGGGCAACTCGATGAAATTAGTTTAAAGCATAACTGATCACTGAAGAGCTTCACATTTGAGTGCTAACCATGGGCTTGCGCTATGTATACCACATGCCTTGCACAGCCCAGTGCAATCCATAAGTACGGGCAAGCTCTCATTTATACAGGAATTCAGTTTTACTCTTTAGGAAAGAAAATACATAGAATTCTGTTTATAAAAGCCTCACCTCCAGAACTGTACAGCTGCCAATAACTCCAACAGGAATGGATCTGATCCTTTAAGTAAGCTACCTGAAATAAAGAGTCAGCCTTTAAACTGCTAAACTCATTATTCCCCACGTTTGTTTCAGAAAGGACTGGGGCAAAATGCATTAATACAGCCTGTGCCTATTTGGTTACCTCCTGATTGAAGCTGCATGCTTAACAGAGAACAGCAGCTCTAGCAACTAAATTTATCCTGGAAAGGAGATGAAATAAAAAATAGACATAAAAAGATAAGATGGTCATCCCATTACAAGACTTATTCTGTGTAAATACGGAATGGAAATAACACTGAGTAATGTGAGGTTAACACAAAAACTGAAGCTTTTGCCATTAGCTTCAGGTTGTGCCTGTAATTCCCCTCAGTCCCACCCACCCAAAAACCTTATTTAATTGAAAAGGCTCAGCTTCTAAATAAATTCCAATGCTGATTTTCTATTGCTAACACTTAAGCCTGGAAAAATCATCAAACTCCAGTAGCAACCAAGGAGCATGCAAAAGAGAGTCTATTGTAGAATCAAAGAGTCTCCAGCCATGACAAAAGTCTCATGTTTTCCCTGCGTATTAAAGTAGCTAGTGGTATAGTTCCTTTATCAAAACAACATTTGTTGATCACAACAAACAACAGACCCAACAGTATCTTTTGGTACAAGTGTGAAATATGTACACATTTTCAAGTGACCTAGAGAATACACATGCATTATTTTTAGTGGGATTGGCATACAAACAGCTAAAAAGAGATCACATCAACTGTAGAAAGAATGCATGAAGTACAGGATAAGGCACAAAGGGAGCGTGCAGAGGGTGTGTTTATTGTAATT
Source organism: Chionis minor (assembly GCA_013398295.1). Taxonomy (NCBI): domain Eukaryota; kingdom Metazoa; phylum Chordata; class Aves; order Charadriiformes; family Chionidae; genus Chionis; species Chionis minor. Next base: position 98,957 of record VZSF01006297.1, read on the forward strand.
TCTGCCTAAGGAGGTTGGAAGGATGAAGACCTCAGCAGCTTCCAGGATCATTCAACGTTCTTGTACTTTGTAAACAGGTTGTACAGGACCCTGAGGGTAGACTTCAGATCCAAGTTGACAACATCTGTGGAAGAAAAGGAGAAATCCTTAATTCGCTTTTTGTTCTCCCTCATTTGCCCTGAAAGGAACAAAAGTCCCCACATCTGTGAGCTGGTGGCATCAGCAACAAAGGATACCACATAGTTCTGATATCCCCACAAAAAGCTTTTTAAATGTCGCATACGATGCACTTCAAAACACCTTCAGGATAATACAGTCACAGCTAACTTCTCTGGGTAACGAAGAAAGAGGATTCCCTTTTTCATCTAAAACTGGTTACAGAGAAAGTCTACTTTTGTCCAAGACCTGTGGATGAAGTGATACCACTGATGACTTCACTGGCCACAGAAGCAGAAAACAAGTAGCTACACACATCACGTGAGATACGGAACCTCACATACTCACAACTCTGCAATAATACAATAATGAATGTATGAATAAACTATGAATAAACAAAGCCTAAATTCTCTTAGCAGAGTCAAAGTTTTCTACCATTTAATATCCCTTCTTACCATGATAGGCCAGGGAACAGGTCTGGAACAGTTCTCAACAAAAAGCTTTTTTGCTAGCACCTCTCAACCTATTACTATAATAAAATGCCAGGAAATATCACAGACATGTAATCCAGGAACTATGGGAGGAGGCATAGCACAGAGAAGGCTGAAGAGGTAGAAAGAAAGGTTGGATATAATATGTAAGAAAGTAGGAGGAAGCAAAAAAATACACAGTAAACAATATATAAGGAAGCATAAGTAAGGAAGAACAGATAATTTTAAAAAATCATTCAAAGAACTAGGAAGACAGCAAACAATTAACAGACTAAGTACAATTAATGTGAGATCCAGGGGAAACATCCACTGACTGTTTTGAAGAATCCTTGCCAGGACCCCTCCACCCCTCCCTCCCACCCCATACTGGATAACAATCTAACCCCCACACTTCACCTGGTATTTTCAGTAACCTCTCAAACTTTTCTTTCTACCTGTATTATTTTTACATATTTATGATTTTGTATTTCGCATTTGCAAAAGAATTTTCTCCTGCCCCAAAGAAAGGAAAGATCCTAACAACTGTGAAGTAATACACCCTGAAAAAAGAGATGTCTTACCTGGGTAACTGAAATACGAAACACTTTTCTGATTTTTCCAGGTATCATAGAAAGTTGCTTACTATCATAGAATTCTCAGTAAGGTAACAGCCAGAATCAGCATTGGTTCCTCTGTACCAAGACCCAGTTCCCTCAGAGATGGATTTAAAACGTAAATTCAGCCATGGGAAACAACGGTTTGTAACAGCCATGCATTTGTAAAGCTGGGAAATTAAGGCAAATATCTGGAGAAGAGACAACTACCATCAGATTTGACCCACAGATGCTGGCAGTCACTTTTGTTTGCTAAACAATAAAACAAAATAGTGCCGGCACTATGCAAATGCCAAAAATCTGGCCCAGTCAGCTCTGTAGTGGTCAGAGATTTGTAGTGTATATTTGCCCCACTCCTCCCAAATGGTTTTCTTTTCCCCATGCCATCCATTTTCAGCTTGCTACTGCAAGCAGGATGGGCCTCTTCCCTGAGCCACTGTAATCTCAGCTGACACAGCATGAAGCAGTGTGACCAAGTCTTGCAGGGTCCCGTTCCTGCCTCTGGCTGGCATCACTTCAGATGCAGGAACTGCCTACGCTATAAACCAGGATCAAGGTACCAGCGGAGAGAAATAGAAATCTGGAGGGTAGAGCAGAAACATTGCTAAGATCTAGAAGCCTAGCTAGGAAACCAGGGCACATCCCAAGGAAAGAGCAGTTGGGAGTAACAGGCAGCAAAGTGCCAGAGCAAGAGGGCACAAGAAAGAGCACAAGCAGGAGCTGGAAGGGGGCTGAGATCCCCAGCACTGCGTGTACCATCCATCTGCCCTCATGGAGGCATTTAAGGTTGACTCCTACTAATCTCCAACAGCAATTAGAGCTGGGTACCTGCTGCTGATCATCCCTGGTGATTACCCTGAGGAAGGAGAGGTATGGGAGGACCTGTCACTAAAAGAAGGAATGGACCCAGCTCTTCCATTTGGCAGTAAATTTAGGGTCAAAAGAAACTATTGTGGTCACACCTCATGTATGAAACAATCCTTAGAGAACTTTAACGTGGAAATCCTGTATTGAGCTTACAAGCCAACCTGTGGCTGAATTACATATAAGCTTAACGTTGCATGTTTTTCTTTTTTCTTTTTAAATCTTCCAGTGGTGGAAATTCCACCTCCATCCCTTGACAATTCAGACTGACGGTTAATTACCTTCACTGTTGCAAAAGTTATACTGTAATTCCAGTTTGACATTTTCCTAACTTTCAGACCTTGTTATGCTTTTGTTTGCTGCATTAAAGAATATGGTAGTGTGAGATGCATCCTCCCTATGTGGGCGATTACAGTGTTCCTTATCGATCAGTGTCTAACAGGCTTTCCCAGGAATAAGCATATTCTCAGCATCCTGTTTCTTATTTTAAGAAGAGGCATGCACAGTCATAACGTTACAAACAACAACTAATAAAATGCTAACTGAAAGTGGCCATAAATCATCATAATAGTTTAAAGTATTCCATTAATTTAAAACTTTCACACTCCATAACAAGAGCGTTAGAGGCTAATAAATTAATCCACTACAACATACTTTTGCTGCAATAACTCAGCATCAAGTTCTGCTGCTGGCTCAATCTACTGAATTGGGCTGGAAGAACAGAGAAGAGCAGCTGCCCCATATGCTCCTATTTTTTTCACTGTCCAAAGACACACTAAAATATTAAATAAGGCCTCTTTCTTGCACACACTGCAGAAGGCATGGGCCATAGAAATAAAAATTGTGATGTTCTGCTCTAGACAACTTTTTACATGAAAATCCTACAATTAATCCAAGAGGCACATACCACCCAATTCACACTAAAGGACACGGATTCACCTAACAGGTTTTCCGGCCTATTTAGGTATGAAAAATAGATCAGTATGGCATCAGAGTATATTACACACAAACTTTTTGCAGAGCATCAGAGTCTACGGGAAAATTCTTCTAAGAAACACGTATTACATGACTGTACTGAGTGTCAAGAACCTACAGAGGATTCAGTGAAACTACGGTGACAAGCAAAGCCCAGGATGTTACTCTCCTCTCCACAGGAGCAGCTTTTCAAGAGCAACAGTCAGTTTTACAAGCAATTCCAGCCACAGACATCTCACGAGCACACTCACTCCGACAGCTGTGAGCTACTGCTGCCAGGAATGGGTACACACACAGAAGAAGAAGGAATACACACAAGAGACCGTACAGCCTACAGCAGCAAAAAGCAAAAAGGAATGTTGTATGAGCTAATTTGGCTCTCTAATTTCTATTAATAATTAAATTTTCAATCAATAAAACACTTAAAAATATTCCGCTGATTACTGAATCTACACACCTTGTCCACAGCAAACAAAAGACCGCTATAGTGTTCTACCACTCATGATAGTGTAAGGATATAAGATAGCCTTATGGGAAGGTAATCTCCTCTGTTAGATCAACCAATGAGAACATATTAAAAAAAAAGGAAAAGCTTTCAACTACAGAAGTCTTCACCGAAGTTTTTAACATTTTCTCTCAGAATAGGCATGTCTAGCTTACCTGGTCTCCTACTGCAATCTCTGTCACACTTCCACTCAAAAAAACCGCTATTCCTGCATTCGTATTTCTCCCGTTTCCTTGTCCACCTCATATATTCACTGACTCAACTCCAATACTCAGAACACTCCTTCACTTTCCCATGTTAGTGTCTTGTTTCATCAAATTCTTTAGGAGTGCTTTTCATCCCCAGATTTTAAAGAACAGTACTGACAGGATACATACGCATTTAATATTGTCTTTTGCCTTTCTTCCCCCCTTCTCCCCCCATTATTACAAACTTCACTATTTGTTAATTTATTTACTATCACCACTTTATCTCATTTTAAGTCAGACTGAACATCTCTTGAGGGCTTCTCATTTTTCTTTGTTCTGCAGAAGCCTCTAACACATACGTAGCTTGTAACATTAGGAATAAAAATTACTCATCTAGCAGTCATAAAGTTTTAATTCCTCTTTTCATCTCTAGTGCAAGCAACAATGCAGACCTCATCATTAATTAATTTCAAGGTTCAGAGACTTTAAAGGAAAAATGCAGTTTTTACACTGCAGTTATGACTCCTTAGTCCACATAAATCAAGAAGAGTTTGCTACTGGTTCTCCTAAAAAAAACCACAAAGCCTTTCAGTTATCTGCCACTGAAATCTGATCACAAGAGTTCAGGCAAGCACTAACTGTCAGAATTATAAGAATTAGACAATGAAAAGCTTCCTGCTTGGATTGTTATTGAGAATACAACGCAAAATTATAATATAGCACTGAATAGCTCTTGAATCATTCCCTACAGCTAGGTTTGGACACCTCAGTGAATCGATTCCAGACAAGACGCACAGATAAGGATATGTCCCAGACATAGCGAATCCTTTGGAAAACTGTCAGGGGTTGCATTTACAGCTCCACTTTGTGGTACTACCGTTAATATCCTTGAATGGAGTTACACTTGAAAGGGACCTGCTTTTACATCTTCATATACAGTTTAGAGCCACACGGCATGTCCATACCTTCAGGGCGAGCTTTTGGTTTCTTCAGTCCTCCATCTTGCATCAGCTCAAAAGCAAAGGAAACATTATGGACCTGAAAGAGGCAAAGTGCTCAGAATCTCAAAGTTATATAGGCATCAAGAACCTTTAATTAATTTTTTAAAATGCTTTATTCTCTCTATACTTGATATAGAGAAAGATAACTGTACTTAAATCAATATTAAACATTTACACATTTAAGCATGGCAGAAAGTATATATAAGAGACTAAGAAATGAAAGCTTGTATCATTATAGGGCAAATACTTTTTGATACAAAGTAATTTAAGATTTCCAAATTTCAAGTGTAAAAATGTGACTGAGTACCACATGAACCAGGAAACTCCATTAAGCCCTGATCTCAGTCTCTATGGCAGAGGCCAGAGAACTCCCAGTAACAACTACAACAGAGCTCCATTTTGTTGAGGTCTTCCTGTCTGTAGTCAAGATCAGTATTTCCAATTACAAGGCAGGAGATTACTTGCCATCCAGGCAACAAGGAATGCAACAGAAGGGACATAACTGAACAGAGATGAGAAAATATATATGGGTGTGTAAGAAAGAAGAAATACAGACACTCAGTGGAATTATTTTCAAAAAACATTAGTCTTTTCTGCACTCTCAGCTGCCTATCAAGCAACACATCACATCATCAAGGAGCCAGGCTGCTTGTTGCACGACCTTGTGCTAATCCCTGAGTCTCTTGGTTCTTTGGCTTCCTCTCCTTGAAAACAGAGATAAAAGTCGAATGCAATTTCTCTAATGAAGTAAATGCTTCAAAAAATGCTCGGTGGTGGCAGTTCCTAGACAAACCGTGCAGTGAACTTGCTAAACAAGCTAGGAACAGCTCTACAGAAAGAGCTTCCTGAATAAGCCACCAAGGATCATACACGAACATAAAGCCAGAAGAAAGAAAATGGACAAAAAGGAAATATGCAAGGAAGTGGGTGTTTTCTTTTAGGCTCTCCTTTGAGGAGTGAACATTATGGTTTAGAGAGACCTGCATAGCAGCTTTCTCATCCATGCTTACAGAAATTTAAGCGAGGTAATTTGGATTACAAATTCTGTGCATTTTTGTTACTGCAAATGACAGTTCTGGAGATACATAAAAAGGGGGAGAGATTTAATTAAAACTACTCATCTTGAAAATCAGGGAGTTACGCATACAAAGGTCCCCTACAATAAGGAAGAAAGGCCCCTTTCACTGGTGCTTATTGCTTAGGACTTTATCAATTTCTTTTTACCTGCTACCGTTCCTCCTCATTCATTGTGACAAAACCAATCTCTTTCAAGATGAAAATATTTTTTTCTTCTCCCAAAACGACAGAGTTTACCTCTCCTTCTTTAATTTACAAATCCCCCTTCCTCAAGGCAGAGTCTCCACACAAAACCACAACATTGCTTCAGGAATACTGGATAATCTTTATGAACCTAAACTGTTAACAACAAAATCATCACTGAACAGGTGCTGGCTACAACTCAGCATCCTGCTTTTCTACAAGGGCAAAAATTCAAAATACTAGGATAAAAAAGCAAGGGAAAGCTATAAAGGAGAACTTGTATAAAATGAAACAGATAACCATTTTCCCACTGCTCTATCAAGTTCCTGTGCAGTACACAACATTCAAAATTAATTAATCCCCATCCTATCCACAAACTTAACACCTAAAGAAGCCCCTCTTGCTGGAGCCCAATTTCCTGCCTTCAGGGAGCCCCTTTAAGCTCCCAAATAGCAACTAGTCACCTCCTGAGGAAGTCAAACCCTACATAGCCTACAGAACCAGCAGGCTCGGGTTAGCCTGGGTCTGTAACAGCGCTCATTTGGTGCATCTCTATTTCCTCTTGCAATCCTGATATGATCCGCCCAGGCAAAGCTGGGTTATTCTACCAACGATGAAGTCCCATCCATCCCTCAGAGAGCATGTACCTGGGCTGAGGGGTGGCTGACAGCACCAATCTGCTCTGAAGTCATTATGAACCCCCCACCTTTTTAAACAGCCCTCACCTTACAAAGCATACAGTCTTTTAACTTTTGCCAATGTTCCCACTCCTGACCTAGCCATCTCCTGCTTCAGATCAGCCAACATAATACTTGCATCCTTTCCACGGCAGAACCTAACAGAATAAAAAGCAGGGGGTGGATGCATTACTCCAGCACAACCAGGCTCAGAGCATTCTGGTACGAAGCACCAAATATACACAGATGTGCATACACATCCAGGAATAAGTGCAGAAGCAGGCAGACTTTTGGTTATGACAATAAAACGTGCTAAGCACTCTTCTCATTTTTAACACTAGGAAGGACACAGGACAATGGAGCAAGTGTGGGGTGAAGAGCAAGATCCTTTTTTTGTCTCCTTCCATCTCCGATACCCTCATTATGAATAAGACAATCCAAGGCTGCAAAGAATCCACTCTTCTTCCTCAAAGCTTGTTTCGTCTGAGACACTGTTAGGCAGCAAGTCATTCACTCCTTACCAAATAGAAAGAAATATCCAAAAAAGACAGGCTAGCATGTTCTGTCGAAAGTTAAAGCTAGTAATATTGGCGGTGATCCTGCCAGGAACTAGACACAGAACTAGATGTCTGTCCTTACAAACTGACCTCAGACAGGCAATTTTTTGCATGCTCCCTCCCCAGCAGGATCAGGGCATTCATCTTGGCTTTAGATCAGCTTCAAAACGCGTTACCTGTGAGCACTCAATGAACAGTTTCTAACCTCAGATCAACCAAAGATCATGGGCCCAGGTACCACCTCTTCTACTACAGTATCTCATTTACATATCAAGTAATGATATTTATTCACTTGGTTTATAGGAACATTAATTAAACTACAGAAAAAGAACTAATGGATATTAGGCAACTGATATTACTGAGACGAGGGGGTAGGTTTTAAGGATGACATTCTGTGACCTTGGGAAGAAGCTCAATCTCCATGTCAATCCCAGTGTACAGCATGCAGCTAAAGCAGAGCTTCCTGTATCTCACCTTTTGTCTTTCTTGACTATTTACATAGCACATACTAGGCGAGGCCAGGCATCAATAAACACACAATAGCACAACAAGGCATCCCTGTGCACAAAAACACTTCAGGCAGTACTACAATTATATAAATCACTTTGATTATGCAAAGTACTATACAGTACAAAGCACTTATTACTGATTTATTCATTCTGGGTATTAATGAGCTTTATGTGCCGTTTGATGCTAGGTAACAGAATACCTTTCTTCCTTAACTATGTGGAATTTGCCCATTCATTTCACAAGCAGCTTTTATTGGTATTAACTACCAGGCGTCACAGCCAGTGCAGCTTTGCTACAGCTCCCGAAGAGAAGAATATACCAGGTTCTGATTTACTGGGCACAAAGAGAAAGGACACAGTGACTGGAAAGTATCATGTGGTAACAGAGCAAAAAGAATATAACCTGGAGTTTCTACCCACCTTTTGATCAAAACTTTCAGGTGTTAAGTAGAAGTTGTGAAGTGGAACAAAATAGTCTTCAAGGAGACCCATGAGCAAAACCAAGTAAACACCATCTGCAAACTAAACAGAAGTACTGATGACATTCCTAGGTGAAAGCATCTGTTTTCAAATAAGTGTTCATAAACAAGCAGAAGAAAGAATGCTTGGCCCAAATTACGTACTTTGATTTCTGCCGCTGTTGTTTGCTAGCACAGAAGTGCAAGATGGTTCAGGAGTCAGAGACTGCTCCTTTCAGGCACAGCAAGGAATAGACAGCGAGCGTAACAAGCATTTAGGGCTTTGTTTCATCTGCTTCCTAGATTCACCTATACCCTTGCAATCACCAGTGCAGCTGAGCAAGCTAAATCAGTCTTTTCTTAAGAGCCTGTTGATATAGCTGCTTTCTTGTCACTTGTTGAAAGAAAAGAAAAAAACACAGGATACAAAGCTTTCTCCCTACATCTGGTAGCATTATTTCCGTTACTCTCATTTCCTGAGCAAAACAAGGAAGCCCATCAGCTATTGCTATAGCATTAACCCGTGCAAGATCATTTGCCAATGACTATTTAAATTACTTACATACAGTAAACAGCTCTAAGCAGAAGAAATTAAAAGCAATTCACCTGGGAGTTATCTACAATTTGTACTCCTTAGTTGTCCAGAGTATTTGCTCTGAATAGGCAGGGACTGAAAACAAGATCATCTTTATCTCCAGCCAGTTACCTGTTTACTAGGCTACTGAATACTTTGGGGTGAGGTTAGCATCTGTATGTCTGTTCTTGCGTTTCCTCACATTCATTTTATTTGCTTGAGGAATCTTGCCAACTTCACTACAGTATTGAACAAAGCTTTTTCGATTAAAAAAAAAAAAAAAAAGACTTCCTGGGAAACTTGTTTGCACATTATATACTTGCACTCCTACTACTACAGCACCTGGTCATTTCAATCACAATCCCTCTTAAATCGTGTGTGTTGGACATTCAAATCACTGCTCTTGATCAGAACTTGAAATTAAGCCTCCCCTGTCATAGGTAAGAAGTTGAACGTCACAAAATAATTTTTTTCCCCCAAGTTCAAATAGATTGTTTACCATTTCAGTAAATACTAAATAATATACTAAATACTTTCAGCATTACTATTCAGTATTCCTACCAGACATGAAAACTACTTACTGGCTAAGGCAGGTAATGTTATGAATTTCTAACAGACTTCTCACTTGTGATCCCAATAGGGCATATATGACATTCTCTAACCTTTTCAAAAATAAATTGTTGGGTACTTTCAGGGCATTAAGCAACAATTTCTTGTGACAGATCAGATCCAGTCACACATTTATTTCAGTAAAGCTATAAAATAGCCGTGAATGACTGGTATTAAACTAAGCCAGGCTCAAACCAATTACCCATACTCCTGGTACAACTGTCTAGACATCATGCTTTTTTTTTTTTCTTCTCTTTTTTTTTTTTTTTTGCCGGGACAATAAGATAATCATCTCTGTACAGTTCAGTGAACTCTGGAAAGGGTATCTGTTTCTGCTTAGCCAAGCCCATGCCTGAAAATTGCTTAATTTTATCTGTAAAGTGAGAACTACCCCACTGACACTGAAATTCATGCTTACTTAAGGTTTCCAAGCATATTCGGTACCCAGTTCTGCCCTAGAGACAGAGAACTCCTCAGAGCCGATGGTGGCGGCTGACAGTCACCTCCGCTAGCTTTAAGCAGACTAACCTGGATTCCACTGGCAGTCAAGCTGCTGCAGACCGCTGCTGAGAAGCGAGCACAGTGCATGTGCCCACAAGGTAGCAGGGTAAAGAGGAGGATATAAAGGCCTTTGCTGCAATGGCAGAATTGTTTCCAGCCCCACTTTGATGTGATCAAAGCTAGCACTGATATCTCTGTGATGAACTGCACGCTGCAGTCCACACTCCTCCCGGGAGCCCCAGGCAGCCAGCTATTAAGAGCTTATTCCAGTTCATCATGAACCCTCACAGCTAGAAAAGACACAACCCACCACCCACCCATAACTATAGCAACTGCTCTGTGGCACTCCACTTCGATCCGAGAGACAAGCTGCCCTGAAATCTGGCCGTAGTCTACAGTCGCTAATATGACCCTGTTAAATATCCAAGAATTTCACCTTATCATACAAATCAACAGCACTATGAAGTACCTGTAAACATGAGTAAAGGAAGCAAGCATCAGTGAACGTCATTGCTACTTAAAAGACAGAGCCCTGATCCCATAAATTAACAGGCCCGAAGATAAACAGTTCCGTAACAAGGTTTTATGGAGTGAGGGCCCAGATTTGCAATTCACACAGTTAGACTACATACAATAAGGCAAAGTCTCCTACCTGGGTTTCTAACTCCGTTACTTCCAAATTCAGTTTATTCAAGTGTTTGTTCACAAAGGTGATCAGAGACTAGAAAAGAAAACACCAGAACCAGTGATGTTAGACACTATGGTCAGTGCCTATGTGAAAGGGTTATCATAATCTTTTAAAAAAAATAATTGAGCTCAATAAATATGCATGTGTGCTATTTGCTTTTGCACAAATAAGTACATAAAACTGAAAACAACTCAGTCGTATAGTCACTTTTGTTGCACCGTATGCCAGAAGTCACCAGATGGTGCTATTACATACAGCTTACTAGTTACTTTTCCTAGCACATAAAGCATCCTTTAGTGTTCTGGGAAACAGCTGTAGGTGCACTTAGTGTCCCCGCTAATCTTTTCAGGTTCTTGGAGAAGATCCGCTGCCTGGGAGCAAGGCTTCAGCAGCACTGAGCTAAGGATCCCAGGAGAACATGCTAACAGTACCCTGCTCTGCGCGCACCTCTGCTCCTGGAGCGATGTGTGCATATCAATTAGCAAATTACAGTCAGGATGTAAACCAAGTCTGGCATTTCTATTCCTGCAGAAAGCAGACGTGCGAGATCCTGCTGCTATTAGCCAGATACGTGCTAAGGTACTGAAGCACAAAGAAATGCCAGACTGCTTACAACTTTTCCAAAAGGCACACCGAGTTGGGTGTTAACACTTTTATTGTGTGGACAGAGTTAACGTAATTCTCTATCAATTTTAAAAACACTCTTCTAGAAGACGTTTCAGACTGGAAAGATAAAATCTTCCAGAGACTTCAAAGCATTATTTTAAATGCATACATCCTCTGTTTCCTACGAAGCAAGGGGACAAATTACAACACTGATTTTTTGCATACTACTGTTCTAAGAAATAGCTTAACAGCCATGTCAGAACCAGCTGACAGAACAACGTGGAGTTTCTTCCTTATGTGTTCTTTAAAACCAACAAGAGCTGGCAGAGATCAACAGCTACTTTACCCCTCTGCTCTGCCTAGCACAAAGAGCCATGCCAAGAATACGTCTGGATAGGTGTGCTTTGGGATGATGCTCAGCCTTGGAGGAGAGACGAGAGGACCATATGAATTAGTGTTAAGTAGAAGATCCCTGGGAAAAAAAGCAACTCTTACCTAAAAGCTTTATATTTAGCAAAAGTATTTACAGGTGAATGACATTTCAGGGTACTGCGGAAAGTGTCTTCCAGTTGTGAAAGAGCATCTTCAGTACAAGAAAACCAAACAGCGGGTGCTTCCTGGGGACACTGCGGCTGAAGCCACGCTGCTGTTGAGCCTAGCGAAGGGGTCACCACTGCCTACGGCCCAGCCCCTCCTCGCTGGAGGACAGCACATGGGATATAAAGCCTGTAGGATTGTCCAGTCAGAACGCTCTGTACGATCACGAATACTTTGCAGAGCAGCTTTTTCTAACTTGCATCATTTTGATTGAATCTAGCAGCGCTACCTAGAAAAGCCTTGGCCAATAAACCAGAGCAATGAGACCAGCCTGACAGAAGCCAATGAATCGAGGCATCACCTGTCTTTGAAACAGTGATCTTTGGGGGATAAACACCCTTTTCACTATTTCAGAATCCTCTTCTGCTGTTTTCCAGATCTTTCCAGATATCTTTGCAAAAGCACAAGAAAAAAAGCAACGTAGAAAATAAAATGTGTATTTCTTCTGTTTTTTTTACCTTTTTGACTACGCTGAGTTTGTCTGGTGCATGGTCAAAAAGTGTGTCAAAGGCATCACGCTCTGGTTTTAGGGAGAAAAATAAATAAATAAATAAATAAATGGATATACCTCCAACAACCAAGAATGGGAAGCAGATTGTGCATCCCAAGCTTAAAGGTCTTTCTCAGAAAGCCATGTAATTGAGACTGAAGCTAAGAAGTTACCACCCTATTTTCATGTCTAACTAAATGCCAAAGCAAACTTCCCTGGGAATTTTACAGGTAACTGAAAATAAACATATAATTCACTGATTTTCCTTTATTGACATTCATAATTGGTACACAAAATATGTAGGTGAAGAAAAATTAAAATGAAACACTATTTTTGACTATGCCCCAATCATAACTTAAACAATAAGCCGCTAAATCACCATCTGGTTTTGGTGCAATACAGCTAAGGCGATAGCTATGGTTGCATCCACCACTCAGTGTCAAAATCAGATATTCATTTGCTTAATTTAAATATACTGGTATTAACCCTGGCTTCAGTAAAGCTTAAAACTGAACACAGGAATGAAATCTAATTCAGCAGTGTATGAAGAGCGAAGCTTACATACAGTGTGAATATTTAAATTATGTTTAGGCTTTCAAAACACCGTATAACAATATCTAATCCAATCCAAAATCTACTAAAAACTTACTATATTAGTGCCACATTTCACATTGTGGCAGCTTTGAGTTGTCTGAAATTTTCCAAACACTGAGTTTTCTGGATGACAACTATCATCATCAGGTAAAACAAGAAAAAACTAGAAACCTAGCCAATTGCAGTTGTATTTAAAAAAAAAAAGCATTAAAAAATGCTGGAAAAGTGTCCAGGTTCAAATTTTCAATGTATTTTTTAATAGTTTTTTCAGGTTCAATTTTTTAATTCTTTTTATTTACAAAACACATTTTAATAGTTTTCTATTGTTAAATGAACATATTTATCACCCAAATTCCTTTGGTATTTGAAGATGTGGTATTTAGCCCCTACAGTCCCCTGACATTACTTATTTTCCGAGTACCTTATTAATTATTAATGTAGATACATGCAAGAGGGGAAATGGTAGTGTTCACATATTATAACTGGGTTATAGAGAAACGAAATGACTTGTTCTTCATCACATACAGTCCTTTACAGGAGCCCACATCTCTTCAGTGAGGAGTGACTTAATGCCACTAACAAAACTGAATGCAAAAAGAGACGTCTCTCGGCAGCAACACTAAAAAAATTGCTTTTTGTTTAGAAGACCAGATCTACGGTTGGTAAGACCTAAACTCTAAAATCTAGTGAACGTGGAGGAGATAAGACACTCCATACAAAGGAATTAGAGGGGGCTGACTGGTTGCTGAAAGCAGACAAACAGAGCTTTCTTAGACCTCGTACCATACACCTTTACTTCAGTCATTTTCATGTATTTGTTTATGTATAATTAAATGGTCACATTATAAAGAAGGTCTAACTCTTGTTGCTGGGGGTTGCAAAGATTTTTACTTGAGAGCCGCTAACAACAGTAGCAGAAATATTGCCCTATGCAGCATTTTCGCTATTCACTACTTACAAATGAAAACAAGCCAACAGAGACCAGTCTAAAGAGCACAAGCAATATACTGGATGTTCTGGTTCTACCCATTATGCTCCACATCTGTGTGGAGTAACAAAACCTGCCCCCGCAAAACATTCCAACCCTGTGGAATTGCTCAATCCATTGTCTTGATCTACTGAAAGAAAACAGACAAGATTTCTGCGCCTGACATAAATTAAAAAAAAATTCAGTCAACTTTGTTACTCACCAAATCTTCCCATCATCATCCTGCAAGCCAGAGAAGTCAAAAATATTGGGTTAGTTCATGAATAATCACATAGAAAAAGACAAGGCCATGGGCTTAACGGGGCCTTTTCCTGCAAGATGCCGAGGGCTAAACATTCCCACAAAGTCAGGAGGCTGAGCATGTTGCAGACCAGACTCAACATGCTGTGGGAATGTCCCCAAGAGACCACCAGTGATGTCAGGGAGATACGTTTGAAACGAATGGAAATGCATAATTATCTTTTACATATAATTATGATTTCTTATGCATAACTATTTTTGTGATGAAGAGTGAATGAACAAATGTACTTCCGTGTTACAGTTTCCACACATATAGTCATCAGATGCTACACCACACAGCTCAGGAGGAGCAAGGCTATCTATCTCACTTTAATCTGTTTTCTCTGAAGAAAGAAAACATACATCATATCTGGATATTCTGTAAATAAAACTGACACATATGAATTATACAGGCGGCCAGTGACATCACCAGAGATATGCAGATGTTTATCAGCTGAGAATCAGGCCCTGATTTGCACAGAGGAATTTGAAAGTATTCAGTGAATGTTGGATTCTGCTGATCACTGCATTTTCCGTAGCTATGCTTATATCTGGGCATGCAACACATTAAACCGTAAACCTCTTAATATTGTGCATTATTAAATAACTTAATAAAAAAAATGTATAAACACACATGCAAATCTGTAAACATCTTTCTTGCTAAAAAACATCTAAACCCCACTCCGCAGACTACATCTTACAAACCACATCTGAAGGAGAGGACAAGCTAACTACATTGTTTAAGAGCATCGGAGTGAGGGGAGGAATTTTGGCCAACAAACCTGAGGCAGAGCTCTGATCCTGCAAAAAAACACTATGAGATCTTTAATGTCCACACAGAGATGTTATGATCTCATTTTTGAGCGTTTCCATCTGAAAGATCTTCCCCACTGAGCGCGCCACATGGTACTTCATTTATCTTCAAAGTCACGGAAAGCTGAGCCAACTCTACAGGGAGCCAATACCCTGATAAACTGAAGGAGGGCTCATGTAAGCCCCTCTTAGAAGAGCTGCCTTCAGGCCACGCAAAGGAAAAACCTCTGCTTTTATTTGCAGCCAAAGTGCATGTCTAGCCTTCTCCTTATAAAAAGGACTGTAAAAACATAAAGCAAAGTAATCCATCGCAAAAACTGGAGAGGGAAGAGGTTTATTTATTTAATTTCTTTTTGCTGAGGTCTAGTCCTGGGGTACTCTTGAAAACACAGATCGTCTCTCCTTACAATTATAACAGGGTATCACTTCAGTTTCTGAGGTATTTCAAAGAATTGCCTTCTGTCAAACTAATTATTCCCCAAAATATCTACGCTGGCCCTTCACTTGAGAGAGGCAAGAGCACTGGGCAGAAATTAGTTATATATAGCTACCTCCATAAGGCTGGGGGGGAAGGCCCACAAAGGTCACAGTCAATGAACTATTCAGTTAAAAGCTTCTGTAACACAGGAATGTCAAGAAGACACTTTTCTCCTTTGTAACATATTTCCAGAGACCAAGTTATTTCTATATAGTTAAAGCAGCACCACATTAAAGGATTTTGTTAGTTCAGCAGAGGTAAGAGGAAGATTTAAGTCTCTCTTTCGTCTGTGTAAATGGTCTCACATCATGCACCACAGACACACTCTGAAGCTAAAGTGTTTCGTGCTTACTCTGTCGTAGTCGTCAGCTCCTCTGTAACATGAGTGGTCTGAAGGAGGCCTTCGCGTTTCTGGAAAGGAAGATGGAGTTAGAAACTGAGACGACGTTAGGAAAAGAAAAGCTCATTAGGGGCCCTGCAGCATTCAGCATCTTTCAGAATCCCAGCGTAGAACACTGGATAAAGCACGCTCGCTAAGTTTTGTAGAAGTAGAGGTGAAACAGCTGACACAGGAGGGCTCACTCCCAGAACAGTGGCATTTATCAGGCTGACAGCCAAATGGATGTTTGGGAAACGTGTGTGTGTATATATATATATATTTGCAGCCAACAAACTCACTAACAATTCTCCTCCTGAGACCATAGTCAAAATCGTGCCTGGAACACAAATTAGAGAGGGTTTGTCAGCCCGTCTTAAACTCCCCAAGGGCACTTGTTCGTGGCACGGTGTCAACAAACAATTTGACACAATTGGCAGCCTGGGTCTCTGGAGAGATCCGGGGCTGGAATAACACGGATGGCTGCCCCCAGGCCAGGGCTCTGGTGTGCCCGCAAAGCTCTTCGGGCATAAGGGCAGCTCTCCTAGAGCAGGCATGTTACTGAGGCCATCAGCCACATGCCTTTCAGCAACACACCTACCAAGGAAACGTAACGAGCATAAAAAGCCCAACTAGTGATTTCACAACAAATCGTATTTTCCTTTTACTGGGTCTTCTCTCCTTGGGATAATTTTCTGCATGTCTCCTACCCAACAGAGAGCGTGCGGCGAGACTCAGTTTCAAAACAGCTTTTTAATAGCTTCCTTGGCTCTGTTACGACACAGCCCCCTGATGTAGGCGGGCTCAAACGTTTCTGAGCCTCTCCAGAGTTTTGGAGACATGGCATGTGCCTCTTGGAGGCTGGAATTGCCTTTACCCGAGTCAAAAACTTTCTTAACATCTCTATGGGTCCTTTCCAAAACTACAGGATGTAGCCTTAGTCCTGAATGAAGGAATTTCTTTCCTCCCTTTTCTACGCTTAAAAAGCTGACACAAAGAGCTCAAATCTCAGCAGCCATCTAGGAACTGGGCTCGTCAGATGACTTACGGCAGGGTTAATAAAGCTGCTAGCTCAGGTAAGCAGGGAAACCACCCCCTCAGGCACAAGTTCTGTGCACATACACCATCTCAATCTCATTTTCACCAGCTGAACCCCAAAAAAGAACCTATCAGGGAGAACAGCTTTGAAGAGAAACACATCCTTCCGCAGAAGCAATCTAAGAGATAAAAACCGAAATCTGAAAAACAGTAAGAAGAACCCCTGCCCTTCCACTCCCCACTCAACAAAACGAAGGCAGCATTGCTTTCTCAAGCCACCACCCAGGGAGCCTGGCTGAAAGCACGGTGGGAGCCGTGGTCTCCCATCGCCGTGCTGTTACAGCTCCGTGCCTGCGCTGGGCCCTGTGCTGGATGCCGCCAGCTGGCCGTGTCTTCACAGCCCCTCACTTCCCTATCATGCACGCATCTCATCCTGCTCCGCCGAGGGAGCCACGGGAACAGCGCCAGGAGCTTTGCTGAAACGAGCCAGGATGACAGCATGGATGGAAAAATGAGAAAGCATCTGACAGGGCAATGTTTTCTCGCATACAAAACGACATTGTCTTTATTCCATCCCATCACATCTCTGCTTAATTAACACAGGTTCCTGGACCTTCCAGGCACCACGTACCCCAGGGAGACGATGCTAGAAACTGTGAACAAAAACCTCACAAAGTGGTAACTAGTGAATAATGCCTCCAAACGCCTGATAAGAAAGAGGAACGAGTGCCAACACTGACTCCCCAACAGGTGGAAGTGGCAGCATTTCTGCGTAGCCCCCTCCAAGGCAGCTGAGCGTGCTGCTTGCACAGCGAGCCTAGGTCCCTTGGCCTTGCAATGCAAAAGCAAATGTCATCCTTTGATAAAACTGATTCCTTGCACTGCTGCCACCAGACACATTTATTCTTCACCCTGCCTTGCCTCTGACCTTTCAGTCTGCAACTCAGGCTACAAGGGAATTATTGTAAAAATACCTCAGGCATCCCAGCAGACTCAAGGTGGGACATGCTGCAATTTTAAAAATGAGGATGAGGAAAGCTAAGTGCAAAATACGGCAATTTCTGAGCCTTGTAAAACTAACCAACACAGTGAGCCTTGAGAACGATTTTTACACTTATTTCTGAGAACCCTTTTGTTTTCCTGAATTAGGGTATTTTTTCATCATGCAAGTTTACGTTTCAAATAACAGGCAGTAGAGTCAGCTGGAAGAAAAATCTCAGGATTTTCAGTTCTCACTGGAAGCACACACTCAAACCACAAAGTTTCTCTCTTTCCTGCCCTCACTGAGGGGGGCTGGAACAACAGGCACACATTGAATGACATCAGTATTAAAACGTGTATCATATCAGACTATCAACTCAGCACTTTGAGTAGCTATCAAAAGGATCTTAGCTAGAAGACCCACCTAAACCTTTGCTCTGCTAGGACTCTTCATGCATAACTTGGACATATATTGCCATGGTTACAAAAATTTTCTACTTCACACAAACAACACCAAGAAAACCAATTCTGGAGGTCGATTTCAAAAAAGTTTGAAAGTAATTAGGGTTCAGGAACTCCACTTTTGAGAGGAGCTACCTCATGGTGCCCATTATAAAATAACATAAACAAAAATGGCTTTCTGCTGGGTTACTCTTGTAGTTGTCCTAGGTAATATTGACAGAGAGACAGATAGGTAAAGGCTCTTCCTACCAAGGAAGGTAAAGCAGAAAGTCCTCTCCAAAACCTTTGTGGGTTTGACAGATACAGATCCAGTGACAGATCTTTCTCACACTGTAAATTAACTATTTTTAATTTTTAAAAAAATGCAGCACCTTAGGAAAATCTCAGTCTGTGACCTCAAGATGCTAAAGGAAGTAAAGAATTTAAGGGAAGGGCAGAATCTCCACCAGTCTGTGGAGATCTTGATAAATACTTTCCATGTAGCACAGTACTGTCAAAATATTACACCATTTCATGGAGCAGTAGACTGAAAATTAAAGAAGAAAAAGCTCACAACACCTACACAAGCTAATAAGGTATTCTGCATTGGTCTGAGATTGGCTATGGAAATGCACACAAAGCTGTAACTTGCTAAACCACTATGACTCTCTTATTTTCATAGCGTAAACACAGCCCATCTGGGCAAGAAGCACCTCACGCATCTGCACAGCGTGAGGATGGCTCAACAAAGTTGATAATGATAATCCTCAGTGCCAAAGTCACCCATGAAAGTGAGACTTAACTAGTTTTGAAAATTTCAGTGTGGGTGTGCTCTTGCACAATATTCCCACAACATCTTGCGTGGTTTTCTTTCTGCTGGATCAGTTCTGCAAAGTTTCCAGAGTCACTTAACAACTGTTGATTAATCCCCTTAAATGCGTATTCAAGCAAGAAGAGGCATTTAAACTAAAACCTCTCAGAGCAGACATCTTATGTTAATTGTGATCTAGTTTGACAGAACCCTAATCATTATTGGAATGTGTAATAAGATATCATTTAACAATAAATTGGTAAGTATAATAATATTCTTAATAATAGTGTTCTTACTTGGATTAGGAACAATATTAACCTCATTACCGTTCTTCTGTTTGTCATTAGTATAACAAAGGCTAAATAAAATCCATTTAAAGAGATCTGTGCTACTGAACCAGCATGTATTTTTAGACAAGGTTATGGACGTTGCACTACAAAAATTCAATTTACCAAACTATAAGGCAAAAGTTATTGTTCCAGAAGAAACATGCTTCAGTTTATACTGTGCCTTGCTTTCCATTTAAATAAACAAAGCTGAAGAGTTGCACGCTTTTCCTAGGAGTGGGATAGGGGTGCTGAAACAAGCCTCCTCTTGCACGGGGCCAGCTGAGGTAGGCTCATAGCCAGCAGTTGCCATAACCATCCCTGGGACTCCAGGCTCTAGGTCCAAGAACAAGAGTTTACAGCCTCTCGAGCTTAAATTAACTCTCATTGTACCATTGCTTTAACACCTTCAGGCACTCCTTTGGGGACACATGAATTGCTCTTTCTGTCTTTCTTTCTTTCCCTAGTTTCTGTCAGCCTTTATCTCATCCTGCCTTCACCTCAGCATAGTCTCAAGATACAGGGACTCTGGCGAACGAGATGCTCTCAAGTAGGTGTCTTCTCTGCATCACTCCAACAGGAAAAGATGTGAAAATACCTTCTCTACAGCCTTCACTCTGCTACAGAGATGGAGGGTCCTGAAGGTTGAACCAGGGACAAGGAAAGGGAGGCTTTACCTCTTTATCTAAGTTTTTTTCTGACATCAGTTCCAGAAGACACTTCACTGTACTGGGCAGAATTCTAGCATCAGGGTGTCAGAGGACTGTTGACCACCTTGTGTTTACATTTTCCTCTTACCTTTTCAAGACAGTCAAAAGAAATTCTAAAAGAAATTAGTCTCCCATTTACGTTCGTGTCACTTTATACCTCACTCATTGTTTCAAAAATGAAAGAACTACAGCAGCCTGAAAGCAGTTCAAAAATCACCTCTTAAAGATAATATATATATTTCTTGTGAGCCAGGGAGTATCTATCAATTATTCATTTACATCACACCCTGTACCTGTAGAGCATTCAGGTAGGCAGCCCGGAATATGTAATTATTTAAATGTAAAGCAAAATGAGGCTTGCCTAATCAACCACCATGCAATCGCATCTTGTAAGGGGATCCACGTTTGCAAAACAGAGTCTGAGATCACATTATCTTCTTTATTCTTGAAAGGAAACCTGCTACAGCCTGACAGCCCTAACAGTAAATGGCACCTATAGAAAGCACTTCCACAGCCTGCTGCCAGCAGCCAAGCCTGCCTTGCACCGACGGCACTGAGCACCACAGCAAACAGACACGGCGTGACCAGAATGCCAGCTGGAACAGCTCTGCCTGGTGTTTCAACAGCTGTTGAGAAAAAGCAAAAATGCTGGGTTCACATGCTACAGAGTGTACTGCCACAGCAGCTTCAGTTGGTGTAGAAGGCAAGATAAAAAGCAAGAGTACATATGCTCCAAAAGCAGAGTCTTTGTAGAGTGAAAGGCAATGGTCAACACTAAGCAGAGGAAGAAATAACCAGCGCATTATCTAGGGCAGGAGGGAAAAAGTCAGGGTTCCTCTGGTCAGATCCCTTCTCCATATCTAAAGGAAAGCTAACAAAAACACAAGGCTGTGAAAGAAATGAGGAAAGTCTACTAGCACGCCAAGGAAAACAACACATCTAAGTCTGCATAATAAGTCATTGGGGAAAATCAACATCAGTAATAGGCTTCCCAGACTAGGGAGATTCTATGTGCTGAAACTCCTTTCTGTGTTGTTTGCGTTTCAATGTCTTCTCTACAAAAAAAAAAAAAAAAAAAGTATGGAAAAAAGCCATTTATTAAAGCGCCAGAAACTACAGACAGAACTCTCATACAAAATCCCATCACATGTTTTTAGCTTGATACTGCAGTAGCAAATGGTGGTCCCAAACATACTAAAGATATGATGTTCTTGGGATCACATTTAAGTACGCCAAAAGTGGACTCCCAGGATTGGAACCCACTAAACAACTGGGACAAGAATTTTCTAAATTACAAGAGATTGGGGGGCAACTGATGGGAGCAGCCCAGTTCTGCAAAATCAGAGTGATAAATAATGATTGTTCTGACCAGTTTCTCTCAGGAGTTCGTACTCACCCGTACAACTACGACTTGTACAGACACATGTTCAGGCAGTCGAATGGGAGCCCGGAAATGCATTGCCAAGGCTACCAGAAGGTGAAGAATGGAAATCAGATTCTTGCCATGGATAGCTGCAGGGAACAAGGAAAATGAAGCAAATAAAAGAACACCGAGGCCTTATTTTAAGCAAACAGCTCTGGGAAAAAGGCAGGAAAAAGGCAACGAAACACGCCCTTAGGGAAAACAGGTTTTTTCCTTCTTATCTTTCTTCCTCTTTTTCCTAAATTAACAAGGCCTGCAATATAATTTTACAGGTAGCAAAGCCTAGATTCATCCCTCCCTTCAAGTTACATGCCTAACTTAGGAATCCAAACACTTCAGCTCCCTCTCTAGTCCATGAAGATAGCAGACTGAACCACTTGTCTTCCACTGTACTGAAGAATTTCACTTTTAGCAGACTTCTAAGCGTTAACAGAAGCCTTCCTGGACATAAGAGATGAACCCCACCCAGTATGTAGGTGAAGGGACTTCTCAAATTCCATCCTCACTTTTGGATTGTAACAGGCCATGCTTGAACAGAGGGCACTTTCTGCTTAGCTTGTCAGAAGCTGAATTCCCCAGCAGGATGCAGGACCCTTTTACTCTTAATGTGGTGGCCCAAAGGATTAGACCATCCTCTAGTACCTGAATGACTAACACATTTCCCATGCATGTAGGGATTCAAATTCAGGAAGCAAACAAAAAGCTTTCTAATGAAAGCATATCCTTAAAGGAACAAATTACTTCAAAAGTCCCATAGTCACATGCATCTGTCCTTAAACAAAGATCACAGAAGAAGGTATCAGTTACAGTCCATACATGCATGTGCTAACACCCTTTATGCAAATAAATAAATCATTTTAAAAAACACACTGCATCACAGACAATACGATCAACCTACTGATTATCATAACCTCCTTGCCTGTGAAGCTGAGACAGAAAGCATTACAGAGTTCTTACAGTCAACGTTCCACTTGATTGTCCAGCCATGGGGTCGGAGTAAATCATGGACAGCTTCCAGGACCGTCTGCAACTTTTGTTTCTGACCAATTTCAGATTGCGTCACTTCTGCCACGTTCAGTTTACGGTCAGCCAATTTTTCTGTATTTCAAGAAAAGAACAACAAAAAGGAACAGGCAAAATCACATTAAACAAGGGCCTGGGTGGGAATAATGAGCACAGAGCACTGGGCAGAGCTGGACTCCGCTAGAAATTTTCCAAGAGAATGATTTTCCTCAGAAAGCGAAATAGCTGAAAGCAAACCTTTCATCAAAGTGTGTCAATTCCCATAAAAACCTGTGATAGAAGACTGCTAAGGCCTGACAGAACATGCTTATCAATCAGGTGTCAAAATACATAACAACTTTCAGACAGGCACCAAGTTACTAATAATATTTACTATACCTCACATTTTCTTTCACTGCTGAAAAGCATTTGGCACAATACAGCCTTCACTATACAAGGAATCCTCACACGTTTAATGGACTTTTCTAATAAAAAGTTAATTTTGGACAAAAAAAGAGAAAATATTGTGTGAACATGTATTTCAGCTTGATACGCTTTACTTTAGGTTAGCTGAAGGTATGAATTTAAGCTAAAGCAAGCTTTGCATCCTCAAACCATCAAGAGTCATAGACTCATATGACCCACAGATTTGTACTGGCTTAGTGGAACGAATTTAAAAAAGTAAGTCGGTACAATCTTAGTATGTTGCTATGACATTGTCACATCATGGTGAATTACTTCCACAATGAATTAATGCAGGAGATTTTGTAAAATACTATTACTAAAATTTGAATTCTGTTCCTGTAATATAATTATTTGTTGCCAAAGTCACAGACAAGTCATTCTTCTCTTCCTCTGCATTATGGCCCTTGTCAAAGACACAGGAGCTGAACTGTGTAGAAAAGTAAAAAAAGAAGAGAGCTGAGGAAGGTGCAGTTGAGTCCTCCAGCCACCAGAGCAATGGGAACAGCCGACTTCTTTTCTCCTTCCACCCCAGGGAAAAAAAAGTGGTCAAACTCACTCTGCTGCTTGGGACTAGGAGGTCAGGACTGGTTGAACATATTCCACTTATATATTATTATTATTATTCCAGTCTTTAAAACAAAAAAGCCCCATGCTTCACCAAAGCTGTTTTCACAAAATGGGATGGACTTCAACTCCAAAGATTCTTTCAGAAACATTTCAGGGTTGTCAAAACCTACTATTCCAATAATGGAAATATTTCTGCTCTCAAGTTCACAAGTATGTTTCTTCAGGACATTTTATCTAGCTGAATATACGTATATTTATTTTTTAAAAAGTGACAGAAATACAGAAGTACTTTAATAACCCAAGTGGAAGAGACTTGCAAGTTATCAACTCACAAATACTTTGAATATTTTGACCATTTCTATCAATCTACAGTATGAAATTTTTATCAATATCTCACTAATATTAATGGGGAAAATGTTCTTTAGCCAAGATCTCTCTGAGTCTTTTTTAAACTGACTACCAAAACATGCAAATATTATTTTAATTTATTCCAGACATTTTTTAAAAGAATCATACAACAAGATTAATTTTTTGTCACGTGTAAGAGCTCCTATCTATTCTCAGCCCAAGTTAGCTGACAGTCAGCATGCAGAAATTTATTTCCTTTCACCCTGACACCATGTGCACCAAGCCACTCCATCCTCTCTGAGTGGCACTACTTGTACCTTGATGAAATTAACTAAGCAAGGAACTCAATCAGTCAGACAGCTATTTGCTAACCTCTTACTCCAACCTGCTTCAAAATAAGCCCACTGACCAGCTGTTGTCTTTCATCTTTTTTTTGTGTCTGTCTATCAAGACAGAGCTTGAAATATCTCTCACACACAAGGAACAATACTTGAAGTTTAACGACCATACTTTGTTACCCTTTCCTGCAGGAACCAGAAAAGAAGACTTCCACAACAGAGGGATGACTTAATTCCGAGGCCTCGAGCATCAGGAGAACCACCACAAGCATGACACGCTTTGCCTCTTGCATCAATGAGACAGCACAAAGATGGCTAGATTCAGTAATAAAAGCCTTGCTGAAGAAACCAAGACACCACTGTACACAACATAAGATTGGGGCTGAGTTGTGATAGTTCAGGTCAGGGGAGAAGCATTTACTCTCCAGCCAGAGGCCCGACAGGAAGAAAATAAGGAAAACCCAGTCCAGTTATTGTCTCAGGCTGCAAGATCTCTATGTCCACCTTTCCTCCTGTAAGACAGGCCAAGTCCAACTGAGCTATATATGTATATATGTGTTTACAACTAAAGACTTTCTAAATGTCTGCAGGCTGAGGGTGGAACCACGGCCTCCACAGGGAGCGTAAGAAAGCAGTAACATCTATGACAAAATGGCGACAGCGAGATGAGCTACCACTTGCTGAAACAGCAGAGGTTGTATGTTAAGAAGTACATCTGTGTTCACACAAATATGCCCCAGCTAAAATTAACGCTACACCCCTGCTCCCCACCGTGTCGGGAGAGTCCCAGCTGCAGTCCAACCAAGCAGTGTCAAAAGTACTCTTACTTTATTTCTCAGGTTATTTTTGAGGACTTTTAATCACACACTAAGTTAACTGTTGTTAAGCAATTTAAAAAGCTTGCGAATGTTCACCAAAACGCTGCAGACCTGTTATTTAAGGGGCACATGCAGAAAATTCAGTAAGCAGCATCCGTCAGCACCAGTGGAATTAGCACCGCTAGATCGTCTTCCCCCACTCCGACACATACATCCCACATTCCAGCCCACTCTTGAAAACATGTCCTAAGCAAACCAAGAGCAGTCTGACTGTCTGTCTCCAAGAAGCAGTGTGGATTTACAATGGCAATTGAAGCTTCAAGTCCTTCCGTTTGCTAAAAGCACCCCCATAAATCACTGCATCAGCACAAGGTTTTCACCATTGTGCCGCTTGCCTCAACACACACATTGCAAAGATGCAAAGGGATTGCGAAATCACAGCTGCTTAACAGAGCGTTTGTATCCCTTCATGAATCACTCGCACATAAGTGCACGTTATGAATATGCCTCTGCTGCCATGCATTCTCTTTTTCTCCATTTTTCCCCCACTAAAAGTAACTCCATCAGGACCTCAAAAAAAGCTGTCGGCCCAAAAGCTTTCAGAAGCGAACTATACAGACAAAATTTTGGACCACATGGGTTCTGCTTGGTCCCCCACTGTAAATACGAATCTCTTCCCCTTTTTTCTGCCACATAATTCAGCTGTCTGGACTATACTCAGTCCATGAAACAGATACCTCAGAATCATCTGGGTTTCCTTCCTTTCAGCAGACAGCCTGAGAAGAACAGATGGAGAAGCTGACACTGTAGCTACTGGTGAAAAAAACTGTATCCCTGGTGAGATGGTGAGTTACTGCACAGACCTGCTGCTGCCTGCAGCTTTGGAAGAGGTTAACTCTGGATCCTTTCCAGTCCTTGGGGCCACCTTCTCTTGTGTGAACTCACCTAGCAGCTTTTGCAGCACCTGCCCATCATAAAGGTCCTCTTCAAGCTGTTTGACAATGATTCTCTCCTCCACCAGCACATCATTAATCCAGTCAATTAGAACCTGGAAGTACAGAGAATGGAGGCAGATGTCTAAAAACCACTGAAATATGTTTCTTCCATTCAAGGCAGCAATCAGAAATACAAAACAGAGCAAGTGTAAACATATGTACTTATTTCCAAGTTACAGAGAAATAACAACCACAGAGATGCTTTTGCCCTATTGTTTTTAATTCAGGTCTTGCAGCACAGCAATTTCAGTGCCCTCTATTTTTCCTCATTAAAATGTCTCCTTTTTGCACCAATTCTAAAGCAAGTAGCAACTAGCAGCTCTGCAACAATAAGCGTTGCTAGTATCTATGCCTTCCAGGTCCCAAAACTCTTGACTTACCTGTTTTATGCGAACAGCAGACCTGCCAGTAGATAACAATAGTCCCACGCTCCCACCGTGATCCCTACCTTGACTAGATGTGAGCGGTGCTCGAGAAAGAAGAGATTCCAAGGGGAAAGAGTGAACACTCCTACTAACAGGAGCTAAACGGGCCCACTAGCTAGATCCCCGCCACTAGCAACAGGACAAGGCATTATATCTCAAGCTATTGCAGAATACAGGTCAAATGGGCCTGATAACCATCGTACAACATATAAAATAGTCCCCATATGCTGACTACTGTAACTAGAAAAATCATTCAATCACCTGCAAAACAGGAATGACCATAAAGAAGCTTTAAAAAGAAAAGGAACTGAGTTAAGTTTTCCAGGTGCCAAAGATAATAATTTCCACACAGTTACAGGAAAAACAGCCTTGACTGTTTGAAGTTGGCAGTAGTGCTTTCCTACAATTTATTGTTTGGAAAATTAAATAACTTTCACAAAAATAATATAGTTCTGTGGGAAGAGCTGCAATGTTAAATCCTGCTAAATCCTTGATTCTATAACAGGAGAAGAATATTGCCAATCGCGGACATGCAAAATCCATTAACTAGAGGCACCTGAAGCAATGAGGCTCATGTAGAAATTCTGCAGTTTTTAATTTGCGTCATATAAAATTGTGGATTCTTTAGATTCACTTTCTGATTAGATCCCATACTTCTACCTCTTCTAAGCAGTCATGATAGCTAAGCAAGTTTTGAGGTTTTAATATAAAAGAGATTGTGAAACAAAAGCAAATAAACAAAATATAGACAGGCTTGCAATAGAAAACACCCCCCTCAGCAATCTTAGGAAACATGAGCATTTGAATGTGTTGGTCACAAGGACATTTAAGTAATTCTGCCTGGCTAGTGAGGTTCATTGAATCTACCAACCTCAGATAAATTTTGCCAGGCTTAGTGTCCACAAAGAAGTTTACAATTCAAATACTAATGCTTTGTGTACCTCTAATCTACATCTTTAGTACTTCAGTACATGCTGAAAATGTGCAGGGTGGAAACTCAGGTCTAAAAATAGTGTAAGTGGCAAATTTCAGCTGGATGATATGGCAACCAGTCAATTAATGGAAAGCAAGGATCGGCGTCAATGCTTACGTACGCAAACCATTTTTGCTCTCTGAGCTGCCCAAAGGGATGAAAAATCTCAATAATAAAAATGACTCCTCTAAAGAGCTTTCTTTCAAAATAAAGCTTTTCTGATAAGTTATTAACTAAATATCAGCAACTTGTATCTAAAGTGGTCTTCTCTAGAGCAGATAAAGGAAAAGTGGAGGCGACATTTGAAGACAGACACTCTCACATCATACAGGCAGAGAAAAATGTCAAGACAATTGCTCTTCAAGCGTTTCACCCTCTAGCAGTTCTCAGGATGCCTCTTCAGCAGCCTCTGGATCAGGTAAACTCTCCCTGCCTGGTCCTTTTCCTCTAGAACTAAAGCTAGGGTTTTCATAAAAAGCATGTCAGCTATCACCTGGCATAGGGCATCAAACCTTTAGATTTCCTTTGAAAACCCCAACCAGAATTAGCTCATCAGAGATTACAGCCAGCAAAAGTTAAATGCAAGAAGATACAGCCTAAATAAAACCGTTAGCAGAGCTCTGCTCCGCAGGTGGGGAACCATGATCACGTTTTGAGAGAAAACTCCAATCAGCTATTCTTGTCTCTTCCAATCTTTTTCAGGGGACAGAAGGACATTTATGGTAAAGGACTGGAGAGAGATGTTAAACAAGTTAGCAAAAGATTACCACAGCTGGAAGACAATGAGAGGAGGGATACCATCTTTCACCTCGAAAACTGTTTGCCAGTGATACAGGAAAGTGAGTCCTAAATAACAAGATACTTTCTTGTCTCAAATCATCTAGAAAGAGATTTTCAAAGCCCATCAATAAGGTGACTGCCCAGTTCCAAAACGATTCAGGTTTGACACACATAGACATCAACAGAAAAACAGCTTAAGAAATCAAAGACATAGAAGATTTAGGTCTTCCATGAGATTTACAGAGCTGACTTTCAAAAATTATCTGAAGTGCAGCTGAAATTATCATTTGATAGTCAGATCCCTTTGCAGTCCCTACAGGAAGAAGCCAGGTTTCTGAAAGTCCTCAGAAGCTTTGTTAAAGGAAGACTCAGGAGGCTAAACTATTTGAAACCATTAACAAACATTTTGTCTGTCCTGTGTTGAATGGTATTGAAGTCAGAATCTAGGAAATGCCAAGGAACTAAAAATAAAAGTCTAAAAGTACCTTCTAATGTACAAACCAACATCCCATTTCCAAGAGTGCAGGTACACAGGAATCACAAAGTGGCTTTTGGTACAGGGTCTCAAAAAAGGGAAATACTTACACTATGTGCTACTTAAATGTTTCAACGAAATTCAGCACTGAAAAACTTTTGGCAACAAAATACATAAAAGAGATACAAATTAAACAAGGTCTAGCCATAGTTATTCTATTACTTTAACAGTTCATCAACTGAATGAAGGATAAATACCTCAGAGAACATTGTAACTTTTTTAATATTCAGACTACAACTACAGCTCTGCTAGAAGAAATGAATTTGCAATTTATATTTAAGAAAAAAAAAAAAAATCCAAGGTTTGTGTCTTTTTTTTTTTTTTTTAAGCACTGGAAGATTGGCAAGCGCTGCAGCTAAAAAACAAACAAACCCCAAAAATCTGCTGTCCCATCTCTTGATTTCCTGGTTGTGTCTTAATTAGGAGCCTGGAAAAATCTTTCTGCACAGAATTTTTTTTTTTTTTTTTTTAACCTCTACAAGGGAAATAACGCACCATATTGCTTATTGAAATGACAAACATGCAGGAGCACTTTCTGACCCTCTGCTCACAGAAACTCAGCTCTCCAATTCTTTGCAGTTGCTCCTTCACGCAAACAGAAGCAGAAAATATTCAACAACCTGAATGTCTGAAAATTTAAACAGTTTGTTACAGGCACAGAGTACTTGGTGGGAAGCAGAAAAAAGGTGCAAAGAGCTTTTCCTGTGCATGAAATAGGCTTAACTTTGATCTGTCTGAGGTGTCACACTCCTCTACACAATTCCTTTGTTTCTGTGTCTGCACTTCACCCCTCTGCAGTTCAATATAGTCTTTTAAGCTTGGGCTACATTTGCTGCATTAAATAACGGGCGTAAGAGAAACACTGCAGGACTGGGGAAGTGCTTTATTGCAAAGCTTGTTCTCCTGGTGTCAGCCCTAACAACACACCTCTCCTAATGATCTTCAATGCACCTGAGCCTCAGCTTGTTCAGTACCTGGAGACTCACAATACAGTGTGCAGGTACACGGAAATGTTTGTTACGTCACTTAACTTGCCGTACCTTCATTAAAAGCTGTTTTTATGTAATCTTCGGGATTAGCAGCGTGATTTTAAAACTTCGTATCCCCATGTCCTCATAACCATGCCTGCCCTTTCTTGCATACCCATACTAATACAAAACATCTCTGAAGAGCGTCAAATGCTCAGACACGTGCATTTGTTGTTGTAAACTTTCCAGCAGTGCTTTAACTTCTGACACATCCATTTATCACATCATTTTTAGAACAAATGCATATGTCTGGTTAAATAAGCCATGCTGCACCACTAAACACTGGGCTGAAAACTTAAATTCTCCATGAGGCAGACAGCTGAAATAAAAGAGCACTAGAAGTCTAGAAGGAAAAATGAGTGCCTGGCCAATTTGGGTTTTTTGTTCATGCAAGGTGGTTTTTTACATCAAACTTCATAGCTCGGTCAAGTATTTTTGTTCTGCAGGCTGGCTTTTCCCACAGCAGTGAGGCACATTCAGAGTTAATTTGCAGAGTTCAAGGACATAAGGACCCCACAGTCGCCACTACACAGTTAAGAATGAAATGAAAAACAAGACAAAATATATGAACACATCTGGCACAATGGGAAAACAGGAAGCCCAGTCACCAAAAACAGCAAAGAAAGAAACCCCTGATTTCAATGACCTTCTTCCCCCTGACTTCTGGGAGAATTAGGAAGCAGAGATCAAAGGTATGAAAGCTTAACTGGCTTCAGGGATGTGCATAGAAATTAATATTAAAAATTCATATTCAGGCCTGGAAACCATCGACTAAGTACAAAGCACTGGCAGCCTGCAAACAAAGAGACAGCTTTTTGCTTTCCAAAGCAGACCACAGAGCATTTAGGAAGCACAGTTTCATTTGGTGACACGTGAAACCTTACCAAAGGACAGTGGCTTCATTTTGGTTTTCTCTTCACCACAGTGAATTTTAAAAAGCCATAAAATTAGACATGGAAAAAAGGTGATAGTTTCTAGGACAGTGAATGATTTGCTACAAATGAGAATTTTTACTCATTTCGGGCAGTATCTAGAGCAGCAGTGTTTGGGTCTCTACTAAGTTAAGATGAGGCTTTAAAGGCCAAAAGTTATTACAGTATCAGCTGGTCTCAGAGAAGTCTTTGCAGGGAGGGAAACCATCTTGCAACTGTGACTCGTTGTCTTTTGTCAAGGCAAGGCACTTTCAGACAGGACTCAATTCTTGCAACCTGCTGTTCTAAAATTTTGGATTCAATTAGTAGAAACTCTTCTTCATACTTGTCCTACCAAAATACGTGCGAAAACCCTAGCAAATCTGCCACTTATGTGAAACATTAAAATATCTTTTCAAAGTCTCTGACTCAATTCCTACAGCCTATTAACTCTAATTATGTTTAGGATGACAATCAGCAATGAAGCTTTTGAAACTTTTACCCTTCAGACAGATCTGAACCAGAAGGGGAAAAAAAGATTCCTTCTACCTTTACACACAATACACAAAGAAGCACATGTGAACAAAGAAAGCACACACAGATCAGCTCTCCCTCCTTTTTTTTTTTAAGTATTCAAAGGAGAGCTAGAAGTACGCCCAAACACTCTTTACAATTGGTAACATGGACCAACTCAGGGAACTTTATATACTAATGGAAACTGAATTTTAAACAGACTCACAGTAACATATAGACCAGAAACCTGACTCTGAAGTACACAAGAAGAAACAATATATCACAGGACACCTCTGTATCCCATCACAGAATAGCCCACATTTATAATTCAAATGCTTACTTTAAGTTAGTTGTGCACTTGTCACTTGGCAAATATTGGGCAATGAGTAAAAGAAGCTCACACATTTCAGACACCAAAAATAGAGTATTTTGTGAATAAATTATTTATACATATAAAACGCTAATTCTTCTCTCTTTCCAAAACTGAATTTTCAGCTTTAGGTCTGTTGAGCCATGTACCAAACTGTGTTTGATTACATACAGAGCAAATGAAGTGAAGCAAAAAATGTTGCTGGCCGCAGAGGCAACTTAGATGAACAATTCATATTGATTAACTGTGGCCAACTATTTTCAGAATGCCATCAATGATGACACCAAACAAAACTTTGAGGCATAATTCTAGTTCCTGATGATTTTCACATGAGCAAGAGGACTTAAAGCAGGCATTTTAGCATCCCCAACTAAGCAGACTTCAGCAAGGCGACTCGCTGTGTGTTTGCTTTATTAAGAGTTAGGAATGAAGCTTTTTGTTGGGATTTTTTTCCGTTGGTCTCTCCGCGTTACCACAATGCTATACAATCTGTCTCTCAGAGTTACAACAGCTCTGTCAAAATGATTTCCAAATGCTCACGCAAGCTTGCACTGATCGATCCACTATGCATATAATTCCTATGGCATGAGGCTAGCAGAAATTAAGACAACATTTTGTGGTGACGAAGAGAGATTAAAGCAGTGTCAGCAACAGATATCTCTGTGACTGCTTTGCACTGAGATCCATTTACCCAACTGCATGTAACTGACAGAACAGAAACACTCAAAATCAATGATGGCAAACCATTGGCACGTCTAGCTCTGGTGTTGAAAGAGATTTGGGCTGGCACCAATGAAACGAAGTCATACTGCCAAATTTCAAAAGGCATAAGGCTCTGTTGCTGCTATTGACACATTCCTCTCTGAGGGGAATAGAGAACCACTTTGAACTACAAAAACCTCCATCTATTCAACTCCTCACTCCTTGCCAGTCCATGGAGATCTTTCATTTCAAGCTCTGTGGGGCAGTGGTCTTTGCTGCCTGCTGCTGTACAGCACTTAGCACGGCTAATTCTCATCCAGCACTGGGGCTCTTGGAAAACACCATTAACCACCGAAGAACAAAAAAAAAAGAAGTTGCTCATTTTATGCCACTCTGTGCCATAAAATAGGTTTTGCCAACATAATTCAAACCTCTCCCTGCCTTACAGATTCACACCAACACAGTGCTAAATATTTCTCTAGCTGAATCTCTGTAAAAAATTCCAGCTGCTGAGAGGTATGCAAATGATTAGCAATTACCTAAATTACACCATTTTCAAGTAGCCACTCTGTAGGACACATCTCTCCTTTGAGGATGATCCCAAGGAAAGAATCCCCAGTTACATGCTGCTCTCGCTGCACCAGCTGCTGCAGTTCAACTGGTAATAGATTACTCTCTCGTGCAAGTGTAAACTGGCGTAGTGAACCAGAGCCTGATTCTACAATGCGCTGTAAGAACTCAGACACATACTCAAGTGCTGCGCTAGCCCCGATTTTCATTCCTCCTGAAGGTTTTCAGGTTTTTAAACTGGAAAAATATAACCTTGCTACACTATGACATCCAGGGAAGACTCACCAATTCATACTAAATTCAACAGCAAAATTCCCAATTTAAAAGCAATTTTGATCTCAGCATCAGGTCTTCTGCATCACAGAGTGCATCTGGTTTCTTCACTGCAACAACTCTGGTTCAGCTGAATTATTCATGATAGTATCACCGCTCCACTACCAAAGAAACCACAGCACATTTTTGAAAGAGTGGTGCAAGACCACTGTAAGTTTTGAGAGAATTAAAGGATTTAGGTACAAACAAAGAAAGAACGTGCAAATTCACTTAATTTAAAACGTCAGTATATTCCAGGTGAATTATAATAACAAAGAAAAATGAGCACAGCTCCTTGCTAAACTCAGTTTTATGTGGGTTTGTAATCCTAAACATGTTATTGCAGTGCTAAAAACAGATCGTTTCAAAGGCTTGTTTCAAAGACCTACCGTGTGAGCACTTTGCTGAGGCATTCCGTGAAGCATATGCATGAAGCCAGGTTTCCTGAAAGGAATATGCCACAGCTCGACCCCCTGCGCCTACCCTAGCACCCAGAAAACCCGAGGACTTTTCTTCTTTAAAAAAAAAAAAACCAACAGAATACAGGGCAAAAAGAATCTCAGTTCTAACTTTCCTGTAACACCAAAGGTCTCCTTGTTGTCCCTCACTATGCCCTTGCTCATTTCAGTCCTACTCTTTCCTCTCCTGAAATCTTACTGACACTTTCCAAAGCTTCTTCCCTGTTTTCACGGACAGAAGGAACCTAGGTTTACATGCAGTAACTGCAGGTAGGTTCAAGATAAGCACTGATCCTCACTGTGATAATCACAGATATAAACGGGCAATGGAGCTTTACTCTGTAACTACCATGACCACTCTGACATTCGGCTTTTTCTTGTTTCTCTTGTTGGTTTTAGGCTTACCTTGTTGATGACCTCAGATTTCACAGATGTACTTCATAACAAGATGTATTCGTCAACTGTATTCTTGGTAATTGGCTTGTAAATTACTCCAGCTTGCCAGTTAAATGGAAGAAGGATAAAACAGTGATTTCCTACCTTGATCAGTTCTTTGAACTTAGGGTCTTCTTTTGAGTTAGGATCAATCATAGTGCGTTCCTCATTCTCCTCTGTCCAAATAAAACGGGAAACTCTAGTTAGATCCACTTAAAATGTACACTGCTGAAATATGTAACAATTCCTAATCATGAAGTGGTCTGTCAGCTGATCAAGAAACAGCAGTGCCTAGTCATCATCTTAGCAATGGAATATCCCATGATCAAAGTGTTAGGCATTTTTAGAGACACACAGAAAGATAATACAGCCCTAACTTCCCTAAAATAAGATTGTTTCTACTGACCTTCCCCAACTCAGACCCTGCAGAATACATCAGAGAGATCACTGTCCTCTATACCCTGTGGGGCATGTTAATACTAGCATGCCAAAAAGTGCAGTCAACTACTTTCCTCCCTCTCCTCAACTTGTATTAAATTTCTATTTGAAAACATCTGTCCCAAATTACACCATCTTGAAGAGTATAGCAAATTTATGGCACTGCACGCAGTGCAACTGCTAAGACGTGGGCTGGCAGTTTGTGCCTCTGCTGTCTGGTTCCCTGAAACTTGGTCACGCATGTGGCCCCGAGTGCCTGAACTCCTTTCACCTCTGGTTAAGCTGCAGAATGAAAATCACCCCAATTTACATCAATTGCCCTTGTGCATGAGGGAAGAACATAAAATTGATTGCTGTTGCTGCTGTGGGGTGAAGAGATGTGAGAAATGCTCTCCAATAGTCACAGCAGGACAATCACAAGAGGCACGGCCTAAAAATTAATTTTTAGAAGGGATGATTTGATAAAAAAAATGTTGGTAGCAGACTCAACTTGAGCTCAGTAAGGCTAACAACCAAACAACCTTTGGCAGAACTATCTTCACAACAGCACATACGGACATGTGCATCACGTACAGGTTTATATGTTCCCATAGATAAGGATACCAGTATTTAGGAACCAGCTAGAGCAAGTCTCGTATTTTAAATTCTGGTGCTTGCTTTCAAGTAGCAGACCTCTCCCTGCACTCCTCATTTTAGCTCCTTTAGTAGCAGAGTGGTAGCTGTGATCTAGGCTACGTCTGTTCCTGTAAGTGGAAAGGAAACCCTGGCTACTACACAACAGGAACACAAGGGTGGGTGACAGTGTCACAGCTACACAAGGGGATCCACATCTCTTCAGACAAAATAATTATTTAGAGACCCCATGAATTTACTTTTAGCTGAGTCTGAACATGCCATACAGCGTCCTATTTTCCTACCGATTTCCCAATCCCTTCCAGCACGACAAGAAAGGAGGGGTTTCGGTATGACCACTGGCCAGGCCATTGCCACGTTGCACAGAGGAACCCTTTCCAACAATGACCAACCTATAGCAACTTCCTATTGCAGCGCTAGACTTCACTGCTGTCAGATGGGAAACATGACACTTGCACATCCTACACACAAGACAGACTATACCATCTACCTGGGATACCCTAGACTTCACCCAGACACGTGGATTCAGTATTTTCTAGGGCCTCTAACCTTTACTAAAAAAATAAGATCCTGCTATCTGAACATACCTGCCAGATTTCTACAAACCTCGGAAAAATATTGAATTTTTTTGCTGCTTATTTTTTCTCCTGTTCCTTTACTTCCTCATTACTCCCCAGGATGATTCAGCTCAGTCAGTAGAGCATCTGTCTTTCATTTAGTGGCCAGTCCAGCCCAAACCACAACAGGCAGTCAAGTCATAAGGAAGTGACACCCACTACACACCCAAAATATTCCTAACTGAAACCTTAAACAAGATTTGACCCATAACAGTACACGATTCACCACAGAACTTTCCTTAAGGTTCACCGGTGGTCATGTCTTTGCATGACAGGACTCCAGGAGTGGTCCTGCATCTTCTGAAGTCATACACACCTTTAGTGGTACCCAGAAGAAATCATTGGAGATGCTCCCAATCCATACACATACACAGAGCAATCAGCACTTTGCCCACGTCTCAGAAGACCAGCACTTTGCATTTCCTACTACTCTTCTAATCAGAAAAGCTAAATGACTAACACTTTTTTGTTTTTAATTTCCTGGTTTATTATTTGTCTCCATGACAGCTTGCTTCAGCTAATTACATAGATTAAGAGACATATGGTCAGGAAAGAAAAAACATTTCATTCCAACAAGTTTTAAACACTTTTTGCTATTAAGTTATGCTGTTGAGTCTTGCAGGGACTCGAGAAAGGCAGGGAAGAGAGAGAGTGGGAATTTGAATATTTACCTTTTTTTCTATAAAGCACTCTTTGTTTTACATACTTCTAATCACATTTAATTACTATTTTCAGCATCCTAAATGCTCGCCTGTTCATTCAGTATCAAGTCCCATTTTGCTGTACTGTCACTTGCAAAGTGTCAGCAGTAGCCCAAGGATGAACACGGCATCCACTAGTTAACAACAGTGTGTATGTACGTTGAGACGAGGCAGCCTAAGGGTTCCATAGGAACCATGACACCCACCTCTGCTACAGACTTCCTGGGGGTTGGTCCTTTTGCACTTCAGTTCCCCACTTACATATATATATATAGAGAGAAAGAGGATACCACTTCCTTCCCGAAGAAGGATGTCTGTGAGGACAAATGAAGACTGACATCCACTTGGCCAGTGGGTTAATGGAACTGAAGTAACTCTTATGCAGACAAATTCCACAGTATTTTCTGTATAATTTTTCTTTCTTTGCAATAATAATTCTTTGCAAATGTCAACTTTCTATTTGCTTTCAGGGTGACCACAGAAAAACTCAAGTTCTCTACCAATTCAGTGAACAAGTCAATTTTCCCATAAACTACCTAGTTTAAGTGTATCTGTGTAGCTGGCACTGCTTTTTAAATTCCACTTTAGCCCTTCTAATTTCTAGTTGACATGTGACATGCAATATTTCTCAATTCTCATGCCCGACTCTCTCAGTTTCAACTAGCAAACTACATTCAACAGTAAAGAAGTGGATGTGGGGGTCACAGTGACCACCTTCATTAATAATTGCTTAGTGGAGGTCTATAGCCTGAATACTTTACCTAATAGTGTGTCTTCTGGATGGATGTCCACAGCACTTGGGTTCATTGGTGCATTGATAGCATTTTTACCTTCTTCTTGGAGGTCACTCACTGAAGAGAGGGGAAAAAAAACCCAGAAAGACAGACTGTAATAAATGCAAAGTTTGCAGATACGCAGGGGTTGAAGTGGGTATTTATAATAAGAGAAAACATCTGGCAGATCTATTTCAATATGGGCCCACAAGTTTGTGGAATCAAGAACTGCAGTCACAGTGGGGGAAAAAAAAAAAAGCAAAGTAACATCCTTCTATAGGTTCTTATTAAATTGAGTGACCACATTACTGGCTGAAAATATTTTGCAAGAAACCCAATTCTGTGGTAAGAGCAACCTCAGAATGCTCATTTCTCCGGAAGGAAGGGGTGTGAGCTTTGTCTGCAGGACAGACCAGATCTAGAGCAGACAGCAAACTGTTAAAACAAACTCCTTTTCTGATAGCACAACCACCACTCATCACCACCTTTTCCACCTGCAGAACACTAGGAAATGCAACTTGCTACTGGCCTTACTAAAAGCCTTAGAGAATCACTGGGAGACCTACCAAATAAAGATGAAAATGTATTTAATTCTAGCATTGTCACTGGCTAAAAATAGATGTAGCACAAGCTAGTGAACACAAATCTGAAATTTGTGGTTTCAACCTCTTACTCCAAACCTGCAGCATTCACTTGGTAAAGTCAGTAAAGTACCCTTCATCAATAAATCTGGTATTAAACTATCTTCCTACGTCCTGCCACATGGGAGAAATTGAACTTGAGAAAAAGTACCAAGCAAGTGTTTAGTATCTTCACAGAGCTGTAACAATTTTACACGCTCCAAGGTACATCTCCCCCTAAACTCATACAATGACCATTTACTATAAGCCAAGCTATTGAAGTACCCACATTTGAAATAGGGCATACAAAATCACTGTCATAGCCCCATCTATTCAGTTGGCATGGGTTAAGATCATTTGTGGCATTGCAGTCTCCTTGAGAGAGGTCCAAATCACATACTTTTTTTAGGAAGAAAGCAAGGATTTCCAAATAAATAAGGTCTGCAAGACAAACTTTTCTGGGGAGAGGAAAGGAGGAACAGTTAACTAATAGTCACAGTAAGACAACAAGCACTTCCTTCAAGAATAATCACTATTCCCCTTTCCAGTTGGGAAATCAAACCACAGGCTAATCATTTGTATAAGGACATGGACCTGTTGTAGCAGGTCCAGAGGAGACCACGAAGATGATCAGAGGGCTGGAGCACCTCTGCTATGAGGACAGTCTAAGACAGTTGGGGTTGTTCAGCCTGGAGAAGAGAAGGCTCCAGGGAGACCTTGTAGCAGCCTTCCAGTATCTGAAAGGGGCCTACAAGAAAGCTGGAGAGGGACTTTTCACAAGGTGATAGGACAAGGGGTAATAGCTTCAAACTAGAAGAGGGTAGATTTAGATTAGATGTTAGGAAGAAATTTTTCACTCTGAGGGTGGTGAGACACTGGAACAGATTGCCCAAGGAAGTTGTGGATCCCTCATCCCTGGAAGTGTTCAAGGCCAGGCTAGATGGGGCTTTGAGCAGCCTGGTCTAGCAGGAGGTGTCCCTGCCCATGGCAGTGAGGTCGGAACTAGATGATCTTTAAGGTCCCATCCAACCTAAACCATTCTATGATTCTATGAAGTCTGCAAAGGTTAAAAAATCCTGCATCAGTTCTTGCTTTTTTCCTGCCCAATAGAAGGGGAAACCACAGTGATTCTACTGCCCCAGAGAAGGAGAGGGAAGAAGAACACACTACAATCCCCACTCCTTCTCTCATGGGTACTTTACAAGAAGGCACTTAAAACAAGTTACCACATTTCTTAACTGCAGTTCCAAGACGTTTGCTAATTCTGGTTCACAGCATGATATTGAGCATGACTAAAATCCTCAATTATGAAATTCTGTTCTTATGTCCTGCAAGCAACAAACACCAGTCCCTTATTTTTGAGACCTTATAGCTTTATGAACCACGTTAGAGTGGCTGGTTAGAGCTAACACAGCGCAAAACCTGTGGGGAAGGGGGTCTGCCAGCAGCGATCACAGCTTGCTTTCTGCATTGCGCACCCTCTGCACAGGGAAGGGAACAGAACAGCATCTTCAACTGCAAACGGAATACAATGTCTGCAGGCTGAGATTTAACCTCCCGAATTATTGAAGTTATTAAAGAAATTCTTAATTATCCCTTTTCCGCATTCATTCGCATTTTTTGGAAACCTCTCCAAACAAAAGTCAGGGAGCTAAGGGGCCTCGTGCAGCAGACAAAAAAAAGCTTTCACAGCATGCCTTACCCAGCTTATGCCCAACTACATCTTTCTCACCCGAGCAGCTCCTACACTGTGATGCCGAGGGGAATACAGCCACCAGGAGGCACAAGAAAAATCGTGTGGGAACTGGACATAACAGGTGAAGATTTTCAAAACCCCGCTAGGACTATAAATGCCCAAATTCCACTTAAATCACACTCCATTTGAAAGTACCAGCCTTTTTTCTGGATTTAATGCTTTTCATTGTTATAGCATAGCTGTCATTCTGTGAATGCCAAGTGTTCAATAACATCAGGGCATCGCTGTTCCTAATGTTCTGCAAATGCAGAAGAGAGCTGCTAAGTTCCTCTGGGCAGTGAATACATAGTAATGTCTTCAGTGTATGCTATATAAACAAAATGCTGCGTACATTTCAAGCCAGAATACTTTTAAATACAGCTAAACTAGTTTTATTCCCAAAAGTTCAATTAAGACAATACACTTGCTCATTTTTTTTTTTAAATATAACAATGATCTCCACTCTTCCCAACAGAAATACCTTGCTTCTGAGCAATCTACTAAACTGAAAGAAAACACTGATATGAATTTGTCTATTAAGCTCCCATCCCTCGCGACATGAAGAGCTACAAAAAACGGTTACTCTTGCCTTCAGATCCAGTGTGGCTGAGTCAGATCCCACAGGAGCACAACATCCTCTCCTATCGCTACTGGCAAAGCACGGCAATGCCAGCAGAAAGCCTCCCAAAGCCTGTTGCCCAGGGAGAGCCCTGCGTACGGACAGCCCGTACACCAGGTCCTAGGCAGACAGTGTAGGAAGAGATTCTTGCCACAAACGTAATGTTTCCTACCTCCTTTTTTGCGCCGCTTGCACAGGAGCCCTGCCATCCCGGCCCCGGGAAGCACAAACAGGTCGCAGACGAACCGCATGGGCTGTCTGAATGCTGAAGGAGTGGCAGCAACTGGATAAGGGGCTGCCACCTCGGGACTGCCAAACCTACGTTAATTTGGGCATGGTGACACAGGAGGAGGCACGAAGATAGCCTCCCAGCTGCTAGGTGNACTCCCAGCCAGGAATCCCTCCCTATCCGTGCCGCTTCTGCAGATAGCCAAGCAGCTCCCTTGGCCTGCTGCTGGCTGCCTAAGAGCAGGCACCTCAAAAGGTGGCATTGTCTCTTCAAGGAACTTCCTGAGAAAGCCATCTCCACCCTCTGGCCAAAGCACAGCTGAGTTCCCCACCGCGACAGCTTGCCCCAGGAACACACAGACTCACAGAGCAGCAGCCAGCACGCAAAGAAGCCATCGCACTCGGGAACATAAATTTGCCAGGGTATTCCCAATACCTGCTGTATTCCATAACCCTCTCATGCTGCACTTGAACAAATGCTGAGGACTTTTTCCCTGCTTGCTGCCCCCAGCATTCACTTATCACCGCTGAGCAAAGAAACAGAAGCAGGAAAAGGAAACTGAGCCACAACGCTGGAAAACAGAGAACCCACAAATGAGCAAGTGGAGACAGTTAAAATAATAATCAGGATGGAGCAACAAGTACATTTCTGAGAAGAACCTGATAAATGTTTTAATGCAAACTTCCAACAAAGAACAGCTTTCAGTCCATGCTTTCACAAACCCAAAGGTACTGTAAAAGATTATGGATATTAATGGACTGGCAAATGCCAACCTCCTCAACTTTGTACCAGCAACAGTGGTTTTGCTGTAAGATTTATACCAGATCCTTATATCAAACAAGCCATCCATGCAAAAGGGCATTTTACTGGTAGAGAGTTGCGCTTGGCACAACAGGCTGTAATAATGGTACGTCCCACATAGGTATTACTGCTTCTTGCCTGCTCTCCGCCCGTCCATTCACAGGTCCCCTTCTTTTCCCCTTCCCTTCCCCACAGGAAACATCTTCCCATGTTGCGCTGGCATCGTTCTTTGCTCTCTAAATGAGATCTGTTTAAAACACCTTTCTCTAAAGCCTTATCATTTCATTTCATAGAACGGTCGGAGGAAAACTGCTGTAGGGGAAGACAGGAAGGCGTAGGAAATTGAGGACAGGCTCGAGCATCACTTGGTCCAGGCTGGTCCCCAGTAGAACCTTTCCTATACCTGTTGCCCCAGGCCACTTTGTTTGCTTCCACTGGCAGTCCAGGCCAGGGCAGAGGTCTCCCAGAGACGTGCCAGCAGAACTCATACAAGCAGCCCCAATATCCAGGGAACGCTCTGCTGCCCACGAAAAGAGTTTGCCCCCACCGTGACCCACAACACGGACTCTGCTAAATGGTTACAGCCTTAACATAAAACTTGCTGATGGTCTAAATGACTCAGCCGTGAACTTGCACAGGACCAGTCAGGTGTAATTACAGGCACAGAAAGATGATTGTCTTGGAAAGGTATCTGGCAGAATTAGCCACAATTTCTCCCAGATGTCTGGTACAGCCTCCCTCCCTTCTGGCTGGAGACTTCCCCTCTGAGCAGATCCTCAATTAACAGTCAGCACTAGCCCTCCAAACCGCTTCAGCCAGCGCTAGCAAAATCCAAATGTAACAAGGGACAGGCAAGTGGCCAAGGCATTCAGCAAAAACCCTTCGTTTTTCCCTAAACCAGAAATTTAAATTCACGAGTAAAAGGTCACTTCTCTGCCAGTCCCCAGGAAAGCAGCAAGGCTTCCTGGCAGCTCTCCGATGTTTTAACAATCTCCTGGCAGTGTCAGCAGTCAACTTGATTTAGTCACATTGGAAGCTGTGCTGGCCTTTCAAACAAATTAATATAATGAGAGGATCGCATACACACATGCTATACAGCACTACATCTGTAAGCCAGGCGGGCTGTCTCGGTGCACAGGATTACACGCAAACTGCACAGAACAGGAGCAATTAGCTGCAGAAAGTTGGAAGTGCCACTGCAGCTGTCAAGGATTTCTCACAAGTCAGAAAAAGGCCTTTAAAGTCAGCAGGAACTCTACAAAAAGAAGAAAAGTCCGCGCTTTCTCCTTTTTATAAGAAAGAGCAAGTTGATGTCAACAACTTGATCCTTTCTGCTTTCACTCTTAATAATTTTAGTGTAATTTTAAAAGATATCAACAACAGCACAGTTCACCTCTTAAGACTTTACCGTTCACTGCCTTGTTATTAAAAAATTGACCACAAGCCTCGCCCTCTTACAAAAACAGATGGTAAATGCTACTTAATTTTAGCTCTAGTTATTTTTGACTGCAAAGCTGAATCCCACCCCGCAGAAAGCAGCAGCTGTCATGATGCTAATCACGGGTTTCTGGTACGGTGCTTTCCTTCGCATTCAACCACCGCCGAGCTGGCTCCGCAGCACTGCCTGACCACAACTTTTACACAATGTGCTTTCATCTCATGATTAAACCCTAATTTTGGAAGCTATTAGACTGGTTTGTTACCCTTGGCTCTATTACAGATGATTTGTTCAAGAAACTTTGTCATCATCTTTGGTCAGAGCCGCACACAGAAGGGAAACGTGCAACGACCATGTAACGCGAACTGCACGGGAAGCTCCTTTCCTGCCCCCAATGTCTTACTGCTTCCCAAGTTTCCTTGCTCTTCCCAGAGACAAAATCACAACCAGCTGTGCTTTTTCAGACAGTGACTCACCTGCCTGCAACTCATATCCTAAGACTTCAGATAATCACATGCAAAATAGAAAGTTCATATTCGAGACCATTTCTGCTCCATTCAGACCAGTGACACTTGGTCTCACCTCTGGTGAGACGTGGCCATGGAACAAATTCCACTGATGAAGCAGCAAACCCTACATAAAAAAGATGTGCTTTTTATGTTCTGTAAAGCAAGTATCTGCTGGAGCTCCCACTTCCCATGTGAGGTGTCAGATCATAAGGCAACAGGTCCCTGGCAGGTGAAGACCCTACAGTGTGACCCTGCAGTCCCTTCACCCTGGAGGGTGAAGACCCTCTTAACCTGCTCCTCTGTTTGCCTATCACAGACCAACACACACAGAATTTCCACCTGACACCTAAAACTCTTTCACGAAAAACCATCTTCAAAACTGTAAGACTTCTAAGAACATTGAAAAAAAAAAAAGTTTTACAAAAACCGGTATTTTCCAAGCAAAACTGTTGTACTGAAAGATTTCAAACCAGCCCCAAATGTAGTGCATGCTGATACACTGAGACTCTTTGTCTCTTTTCTAAAGACAAGCCACACAGACAACTCACCAGTCTGCTACTGCGTTACTAATCGCTTAACATTTACAAAAGGCTCTGAGATCTTTTGATAGAGACTGCAGGAGAAAGACAAAGCTCCCATTAATTATAATAGAGACTTAATAATCACAGGCAGATCAAAGGCAAAGACTCGATCAAATCCACATAAAGGCGCTGTATCAAGGCACTGCATTCAAAGCAGAACTGTAGTAATAAAGGAAATTATTTATATACCTCAGTCAGCACACAGGGCACTCGCAACAGCCAGTCTCCGTCACTTAAAGAAATGGAAAGACCTAAAAAAACGGAAGAGTAGAGCTAAAGACAACTTTTAGGAAAGGGCTGTACTAATCCTTTTGTTTAGTTGCAAAGAGCAGGCCATGCTTGCTTATACGATGGACTTGTTAAATTCACACTGATGAGTGGCCTCACTCGGTGACTGCCAGTGGCATTCGGTGACTGCCA
Organism: Chionis minor; assembly: GCA_013398295.1. Taxonomy (NCBI): domain Eukaryota; kingdom Metazoa; phylum Chordata; class Aves; order Charadriiformes; family Chionidae; genus Chionis; species Chionis minor. Next base: position 143,173 of record VZSF01006297.1, read on the forward strand.
GAACAAAGATCTCCCCTTTACTTTTGCCAGGGGTAAAATACGTTTTTAGCATGGTAGCAGCATATCCAACACTTGAGCCAGTGAGAAACATTGATGAGAAGCTGGGGTTTGGCTTTGTTTTGTTTATGAGGGTGAAATACTGCTCAGTTTTTCTCCCATGAAAATGCTTATCTTTTATCAGGTTGTTTGCTGGCTTTTTCTAAATTTTGGTGAAAAAAGAATTTCAGTTTTCTGGTGGATGGACACCTGGGTTGAGATAGCCAATATTAACAGCGCTACAGCTATCCTGTCCAAGCCCTGCAGGTGTACCAGCCCTCCTGAAAAGAGGAAAGGTGCGTTGAGGCAGAACGGGAACAGGCGGAGAAGCAGCAGCTTGGGAGACAGGAGCACTAAACAGACTGCAGCAGCCACAAGAGGCTTTCAACACGACCAGCACTGGCAACTGAACACCAAATAAAACAAAATGAGACTCTGTAATTACTAAGCAGACAGATCCTCAGTCAGTTACGTGGCCCACTTCAGTCCAGCAAGAAAGCTGCATCCTACAAAATTCAGTTGCCGTGCACGGAACCAGTTTTCTGCTCCAGCTCCCTGCGAAGGCAGCGCTGGTGCTGCCGAGGAAGAAGCAGGATCCTGCCCTCACCCAGCCGCTGCCCGTGTTGGGCAGCCGTGGACAACACAACAGCCAGCAAAGCAGGAGTGGCTACCAGTGCTGTTCCACTGCTGACATAACCAGACAGCTACGTGTTCCCCCTCTGGTATTAATCTGGCTCTGCCAACAACTGACAAAGCTGGAGCTGACCCGCAGCTGCCTGGGCACAAATAGGCAGCGATAAAAGCCAAGATGAGCCCACAGAGCCGGTGTATTTACCATTCGGGTCTTCTTTCCAGCAGTTGTACTGATCCCGTTCAAGCCTCACAGCTACCAAAGCACCAAGCCAGAACTCACCCCAGCGTTTGGCTCCCCAGCTGTTTTAGTCCCTTTCTGCTCAGCTCATGCAACAGGTCTAACACCCACTTAGTAAATACTTAAATAGGAATCCTTCAAAATATGTTCTGCAAGGCAGAAAAGCAAGATGCAGACTTTGACAGAAGCTGACAAAGAGCTACAGAGCTAAAACTAAAAGTCAAACTTGGGATTCATCATTTTGCTGTAAGTCCCGGTTTCTCGTTTCTTTAATTATTATCCCAAGCTGAAGTTATGTCGCTGTCTTCATCAGGCAGGCATCCAGGCTGTCAGCCAAGGGGCACTCCAGCCTTCGCCTCCATCCCAAGCTGCCACTCACCACTTCCCTTTTGCTGGCAGTAGTGGTTGCAGAAGCCACATTATGGCACAGAGAAGTGACACAGCCTGCCTGAGAACTAACCAGATAAGAAAGGAAAAAAATACAAAGTTACTGTTCCCTGTGTAGACACACAAACACTAATGCTGGGGAAAAAAAAAAAAAAAAAGAAGGAGAAAACCAAAGTCAGCAGAAATAGGAGTGTGAACAAGAATGGTGTTTTAAAGATTTACAGAACTGCACCTACAAAAGCAAGGTTTTCAAGTACAGAAAAAGCTACCCAGTAGGATACTAAGCTGACACGCTGACCTTGTCACCTCTGCTGCAGTCTCCCTACATGCTACCTTACAGCAGCAATCCCACAGCTTTGAAAATGGCGTATTTTTTTAGTTACATTTCCTCATGCCTGAAAGGCGTAAGTACACTTTTAAGCAGCTCCCAGCAAACAGTTCTGACATTTTGTCCTCCCTGCCTGAAATGGAACAACACTCCCCTTCACATGGATGAGCAAGGAGCGGTCAGCAAGGTGCATTCATTACTTGTAACATGCTGCAGTATTCTGCAGGCGTGAGGATGCACGCTGGCTGTTACAGCTCAGTGTCACTTAGACCCTGCGCACACTCTGACATCTGGAACCAGCACCTGGCTTGGAGCAGGACCCCGCAACTTAACATCGTGTGTATCTGTTCATTTCACGGACGTGAGATTTTTCTCCCCCATTTCCTGCCCCTTGCACTAGCTTTTGCACAGGCTCCTTAATAAATGGGAAAATGTATCATTTAAAGAGGCTCCCAAGCCCCCGGGTGTGTATTTTATTTCAAAGGCAAAAATAAAACAATCTCTAAAGCATGTACTCCTTACCCAGCTCTCCTAAGCACCAAAACTATACAGGTTCTACACTCCGGGACATGAAGTGGGCATACCTCTGGCACTTGTGTTGTCCTGAACTTGTAAACAGACGGCTCCAGTTCCAGAGTTTTTTGACAGGGAAAAGCCAGGCTGCTGCCTCAAAACATCACAGGCAATAACTGCAGCTTGAAAGGACCCTAAAAGCAACTAGGGAAAGCTACGCTCCTCCCTCTGCACACAAATTCTACTTGAGAACAGGGAAAACGTACTTTCTTGGCCTCCCCCAGCTACAATTCCATCACAACATACAAAAGGTCATTTCCTCCCACGAAGCAATGGTGGAGGATTATGTTCTCCCTCACAAACCGCATGAGCACCAGGACAACTTCCACCTGAAAGAAGGATGTGAAGTCAAATCCACCTGATGAGAACAGAGGGGGAAAAAAGTCTCATAAGAAGAGGAAAGGACTGAAGAAGACTTCTGGCCTGTATCCACCCCCAGTAGAAAACCTGCAAGGCATTTTAAATTTCCTGCCATCGGTGCTCCATGGAATACTGTATTCTACTATGTAGTACCTAGTACTCTGCAAGGCATCTTTGTATTCCTAAAACCAAAGCTGATGGGCACAAGCAGGTAGGGAACCGCAGGTGCACAGTCTAAGAATTCATCTCAGTCTGAGATCCCCAAGGAAGCAGGTTGATTTCCACAAGGTGCCAAGCACCAATAACACTCCTTTAACCAAAAGCAACTCCACAAACCAGAATCAACTCTCTGCTTAAGGCATCCATGTTTGATGGGTCTGGTCAAAGCAAATTACCAAGGGAGAGACAGCAGAAGCTGTCAGAAGCAGAGCTAATAGCATTACTCTGGAATAGAGATGCCCAAATCCATTCCTTCAATTCTTGTCTTCTCCATCATGAAGAAATCAGAGAAAAAACAGGACTTCAGTTTACTGCCTCCTACGAGCTCTATCTCTGATCCCACGTACAAATCTAACTGTGCAAACTTTATCAAGCAGAACACTCGGCATCAAAAAAGCCACGACTGCAGCTCGTGGTAACGCGTTTTACAACTGAGCTGGTTTCCATCCCTCCACTGACTTCTTTCCACCACCTTCTCGTGGTTTGACAGTTCATTTGTAGGTACCTGAATGAACCCCCCTCAGCTAATTAACAGCCCAAGCAGGTTTACCTGCTTCAGCTTACTGCTTTCCCCATATCCTTCACCCCCTTTCCAAAGGCATGACAAGGTTAACAACCACCACCAAAAGCAGTCTACCGTGCAAATATGAAAACGCTTTATGTTGCTTGTTCTTCTGAACATGTCAAGAGAAGTACAGAGTAACAGACTCACTTCTGAAGGCAGTGATGGCAGGTGAACGCAAGGAGTAGGAGAAAGGCACCGTCTTCTCCAGCTGATAGTACAGAGCTCAACCAACCAACTTCATACAAATGGAAAGGAGGCTAGAACTGACTTGCAATTCAAAAAAAAGCAACTTTTTGGCCTGTGCAAGATTATTCCACAGGAAGAATAAGCTGAGATAAATGATCCCGCAAGCCACAGAAAGTATACATGTCTAATCGCCGGAGTTGCTCAAATGTCACCCAGAAAGACAAGGAAAACCCTGAAAAACACTCATATACAGCAACCATATTTGCAACGCACATGTTGATGGTTTTCTAGTAAATACTAGTTTTTAGTTCAACAGAGCACAGGACGAATGGAGGGACAGGCAGTGCTCCAGACTAGAAGCTTTAACCTAAACACTCAACACACAGTTTTCAGAGTACCATGTACTGAGGTTGCTCATGCCCAGCTCTACCTTCCCTGTGCCCTACCTGTATCCAGGGCAGTAAAGCAGCGTGTTGCAAACAAACTGAAGTATCTCACTATACAAGCAGATGCTGCAAAACACAAAGAAAGTTTCTCAATGGTTTCCAGACAAGTCATATGTGGAAAATTATTTTACTTGTTGCTCTGAGCACCAGAGGAGCCTGCCAAGACAAGCACTAAAGTGATAAGCACTACAGAGTAAAAGAAAGTCTGGAACTCAGAGACCCTGGTCAGATAAAGCCTGTCCATGAGGGGAAAGTACAGTGAAGATAGCAGCTGCCATAAAAGCATTCAGATGTTTAACTCTGCCAGGTTTATGTAAGAAACAGACACCACCGTGTCCTAACAGAGCTGCTGAAGCCCATGTAGAAAGAGCAGAGCTCAGGTCTCCAGCTGCCATTCCAATCCAGTCTCCCAAGCGCAGCCCTCAAGGGATAACAAAATGCAATCATGAAACAACAGACAGTCCAAGAATCAAATCAAAACAAGACCAAAGCACAAGAAAATGTCACATTTCACCAGGTATCAAAAAGACCTGCAGTTGTTACTATTTGCTTAGTCAGCACACCAAAGTTTTACACTATTTGCCGTTCTAGCTTTCCATGGTCTCTTTTAAAGCCTTTGCACCAATAAAACCAGGTCCAATGGAATCCATGCTTTCCTCCTTGCTAAAAGGTTAGACAGGCCAAAAACACAGAAAAAAAAAAAAATTGTACTCTCACTAGTACCTCAGTGAAAAAACCAGTGAAAGGACCCTGATAAGAAGCACAGTTCCACTGCACACCCTTGTATTCACATGCTCATAAATCCTTAATCCACAGGCTACACCCTGTTTAAGAAACGTCCTTACTCCAGCCTTTGAAGGGTCTAAGATGCCATGGAGCCACATAAGATCTTTGGATAATTCAGGGTGGAAAGGACCTCACAGGAGGTCTCTAGCTGAACCTCCTCCTCAATGCACGGTCAGGTCTAAGATCAGACCAGGTTGCTTAGGACTTTATCGTGTCACATTTTAAAACCTCCAAGAACAGAAGCTGCACAAACTCTCTAGGCATCCTGTTCCACTGCTTCATAGCCCCCAGCATGAAGAAGAGTGGAGTTGCTGCCTACATGAGAAAGCAGCTGAATGTATTATGCTCTGCCGAGGGGTGGATGAAGAATTATTGAGAGCTTATGGCTAAGAATTAAGGGGCAGCCTAATACTGTTACACCACACTGTTGTGGGTGTTTACTACAGACCACCGGATCAGAAAGAGGAAGTTGATGAGGCCTTCTACAGACAGCTGGAAATAGCTTCATGATCCCAGGCCCTGGGTTTCATGGCGGACTTCAACCATGCTGATATTTGCTGGAAAGGCATCACAGCCAGGCACACACAGTCCAGGAGATTTCTGCAGAGCACTGATGATAATTTGACACAGGTGGTGGAGGAACCAACGGGAAGACGTGCACTGCTGGACCTTGTGCTGACAAACAAAGAAGGACTAGTTAGGGATGTGAAGGTTGGAGGTAGCCTTGGCTGCAGTGATGATGAGATGGTGGAGTTCAGGATCCTGTCTGGAAGAAGCAGGACAAAAGGTAGAATTACAACCCTGGACTTCAGGAGAGCTAACTTTGGCCTCTTCAAAGACCTACTTGGAGGAATCCCACGGGTTAAGGCTCTAGAAGGAAGGGCGGTGCAAGAGAGACAGTTAATATTCAAGCACCACTTCCTCCAAGCTAAAGATCCCGGAGTCAAAAATCAAGCAAAGGAGGCAGAGGACTTGCATGGATGTGCAAGGAGCTTCTGGAAAAACTCCAGTGGAAGAAGGAAGTTTACAGAATGTGGAAAAAGGAACTGGCCACTTGGGAGGAATACAGGAACATTGTCAGAGTATGCAAGGATGTAACAAGGAAGGCTAAGGCCCACTTGGAATTAAACCTGGTAAGAGATATCAAGGACAGTAAGAAGGGCTTCTTCAAGTACATCAGTAGTATAAGGAAGACTAGGGAAAGCAAGGGCCTGATGCTGAATGAGGTGGGTGCCCTGGTGACAGGATATGCAGAGAATGCCGCCTTTGCTACAGTCTTTACTGCTAAGGCCAGCCCTCAGGAATCCCAGACTCTGGAGGTAAGAGAGTCTGTAGAAAGAAAGACTTTCCCTCGGTCAAGGAGGATCAGGTTAGAGATCATTTAGGCAAACTCAACACCCAGAAATCCATGGGCACGGATGGGATGCACCCACGAGTGCTGAGGGAGCTGGCAGATGTTACTGAAAATCACTCTCTATCATCACTGAACAGTCATGGAGAACAGGAAAGATGCCTGAGGACTGAAGGAAAGCTAATGTCAGGCCAGTCTTCAAAAAGGGCAAGAAGGAGGACCCAGGAAACTACAGGTCAGTTGGCTTCATGTCCATCCCTAGAAAGGTGATGGAACAGCTCATTCTGGATGTCTGGATGCCATCTCTAAGCATGTGGAGGAAGAGAAGGTCATCAGGACTGATCAACATGGATTCACCAAGGAGAAATCATGCTTGACCAATCTGGTAGATTTCTACGATGGCATGACAGGCTGGGTAGGTGATGGGAGAGCACAAGATGTTGTCTACTCCAAGTTCAGCAAGGCTTCTGACACTGTCTCCTGTAACATCCTCATAGGTCAGCTTAGGAAGTGTGGGTTAGATGAGTGGACAGTGAAGCGGATTGAGAACTGGCTGAATAGCAGAGCTCAGAGCGTTGTGATCAGTGGTGCAGAGTCCAATTAAAGGCCTGTAACTTGTGGTGTTCCCCAGGGGTCAGTACTGGGTCCAGTCTTGTTCAACACATTCATCAACGACCTGGATGAGGGGACATAGAGTACCCTCTGCAAGTTTGCTGATGACACAAAGCTGGGGAGTGGCTGACACACCAGAAGGCTGTG
>VZSF01006297.1:150292-162866 GCA_013398295.1 Chionis minor
CAGGCCAGTCTTCAAAAAGGGCAAGAAGGAGGACCCAGGAAACTACAGGTCAGTTGGCTTCATGTCCATCCCTAGAAAGGTGATGGAACAGCTCATTCTGGATGTCTGGATGCCATCTCTAAGCATGTGGAGGAAGAGAAGGTCATCAGGACTGATCAACATGGATTCACCAAGGAGAAATCATGCTTGACCAATCTGGTAGATTTCTACGATGGCATGACAGGCTGGGTAGGTGATGGGAGAGCACAAGATGTTGTCTACTCCAAGTTCAGCAAGGCTTCTGACACTGTCTCCTGTAACATCCTCATAGGTCAGCTTAGGAAGTGTGGGTTAGATGAGTGGACAGTGAAGCGGATTGAGAACTGGCTGAATAGCAGAGCTCAGAGCGTTGTGATCAGTGGTGCAGAGTCCAATTAAAGGCCTGTAACTTGTGGTGTTCCCCAGGGGTCAGTACTGGGTCCAGTCTTGTTCAACACATTCATCAACGACCTGGATGAGGGGACATAGAGTACCCTCTGCAAGTTTGCTGATGACACAAAGCTGGGGAGTGGCTGACACACCAGAAGGCTGTGTGAGACCTGGACAGGCTAGGGAGTTGGGGGGAGAGGAACCTAATGAAAGTCAAAAAGGCAAGTGTAGGGTCCTACACCAAGGGAGGAATAAGCCCATGCACCAGTACAGATTAGGGGCTGACCTGCTGGAAAACAGCTGTGCAGAGAGGCACCTGGGAGTCCTGGGGGACAACCTGCCTATGAGCCAGCAATGTGCCCTTGTGGCCAAGAGGGTCAATGGTATCCTGGGGTGCATTAAAAAGAGTGTGGCCAGCAGGTTCAGGGAGGTCATCCTCTCCCTCTACTCTACCCCGGTGAGGCCACATCTGGAGTACTGTGTCCAGTTTTTACTCTTCCAATGGAATAGATATGAAAATTTTCACACACACAATACGGCTCCACAGAATCACCTGGACACCTGGCCAGCTATGCTGCGACACACCAAATTACTCAGCCTCCTCAGAGCAACAGTGCCCATCTCCTGCGCATTCAGTACAAAAGCAGAATTCCCCAGCTCGGACAGTTTCAAAGTAGTTGTGTTTGCAGTCTTGGAGAAACCTCTCACCAACCACCGGATCAACAGCACATTCGTTTAGCAAATGAAGGAACCCAGAGAGGATGCCTTCTACCAAGATTTTGGGTGGTGTGGCATCTGCACGTAACGTAATGCCACTCATAGGAAGAAAAGTCACTCACTAAAAATTACAATTTGTTACCAGTTTGTCCACAGAAAAGAAAATCCACACATGTTCCCCGTTCGTTAAAGATCTGACAGAGAATGGCCTTTTTGCTAGGTGCTGAATTAGCTTGGCAAATGCTGGTACCTCCAATCTGTTTGTTAACATGTAAATGACAGAAATATACAGTTGGAAAAACAGTATACAACAAACAAACACCTTAAATGTCAGTCATGGCTTGGTCAAGCATAGCTCCCTAGCCTTCTTACCACTCTTACTACCGATGTCAGCAGATGAACAACCACCACAGTTTAGGTTTTTAAACTAAATGATACGAAGCTAAATGATACTGAGGATCCAAGGTGATGATTTAAACTATGGCCCCTCACTGCGTTAAAACAGCTACAGCTGCAGTGCTGCAGTAAAAGTGGGCATTTTCAAGACAGCGGTCTAATTAAGCACATCGTAAGTGGTCAAGAGGGAAAATAGTAGTCTGAATCTGTGTGAGCAGTCAGAGGAAACACAACCACCCAGTTATCCCAGACACATCATGGAAACAAAATATACCTTTCTCCTTCAACCATGCAGCAGACAGTGGATACTAAGGCTGGTCTCTCTTCCCTTCTCATTACCATATGCCCCTCTGCCCGATGAGGGACCACCAGAAAAACCCAGCTCCGCAGAATCGGAGAAATGCTGCTTGGAAAGACCTGCCAAGGTCCAGCTTGAAGCTGGATTATTGCCACATCATATGAGGTCAGTCATGAGTGCTTCTCCCCTTCCACATGCAAAAAAAAAACCCCTATCAGTTTGTTTGGCAGACAGCATCAGATCTGCTATAGAGGCAGCAGATCTGGTTTGCTCCCAGACAATCATCACCTGGCACAGCAGGACTGTTTGGAGCACGACATCCTGCACCCAATTAAAATCCAGTTTCCCAATGATGGGGCTCCATTATACATGCTTATTCAATTACCTAATTAGAGGGACAAGATCCCTGTCAGACCAAATTCAGTACAGATTGAAGATATATCTGTAATGTCAGCATTCTTGCAGCCTGGTTAATTTTCCAATTGAACCAATTCACTGTAACAATATTGGGAGCCATACACAGGGAGTAAGGCAAACACTAATCCCGAGGGAAGATTTTATAGCCCTGTTTCTGAGGAGGAATACTAAGCAGAAAATGCATGCCTGGATGCCCTCGTACTTTTTCCTATTCTACCATTTCTGAAGAAAATCATGTCAATTTTGCAAAGCCTCAAAATCCATCTGCTGGACCAGGCAAGCCAGACAGCAAACACTATTCTGTTTTAAAATGACAGAAGCGTCTGCATCTGTTTAATAACACACATGCACACATCTGCCAAACAGACCTAGTGGAAAGACACTTTCTGAGGATTACACATTTTTCTATTTAAGGACAGTAAAAAAGACACCGTGCCTCTCTACAGACATCAGAATAGCTCTCCTCATCCAGCTCTCACAGCCTCCTCCCTTACTCCAAATAAAATGTGTATGCAACTATCTCAGCTAATTAAAAATTAGCAATAAGGCCATATGGCAGCTATAATGGAAAATAGACTGTTTCTTTTTTCAGTGGATTTCATTATGGTTCAACCACACAATGAAAGAAGCACTAAAGAAAGAACTGGAATTCCAGGAGCAAGAACAGCTTGCTTGTTTTATAACCAAAATGCAGCATACATTGAAAGGAGATTTTATAAGAGTTTATATCTGATCACCAGACAGGTCTCAGAGTGGTGAGAAGCCTTTTTTAACTTGGAGAAACAATCATTGAGAGGCAAAACAGAATTCCCAAAGATCCTGTTGCTCACCACTAACAAAGCCAAAACCAGAATCTCATCCCATGTCCTCCCCTCTCAGCCTAAGGGCTCTGGAGAGGGGTCTGCAGCGGGTGCATGGAAACAAGTCGTTTGTACAGGATTTATAATTAGAAGGTTCATTGTGTGGATGTATGTTACTCCACGAGGAAGTGACAGTGATTTAAAGGCCCAAAGAGTACAGAGCCACTGCCCCAGGCCAGTATACACTTCCAGGTGTGCATGTTCTCTCCACATCCGGTTTTCACAGCAAGACTTAAGCAGATTCAAATTACAAAACCCTAAAACCACATATGTTAGCCATAACACTTTTCCAGCTAAATTAGACATACACAACAGGAGTCATGAATTTTGGGTTCTGGCTTTCTACTTGGCCAACAGAAGAGTCCAAATTAGGAAATCTATACATGAGCAGGCTGAATATGTTTCACCCCGGAGAGATCACTTGGCCACTGACCTACTAGTTCAGCAACACAGAGGTTCCTGTTCCCACTTCCCCTCCATGCTCAGCCCATCCCCAAAAATAAATGGGGGTCACTGTCACCCACACGAGCACTGCTGGTTTAGATGCCACACACACAGCCCCTCCTGCGATGGCAAGGAGAGCGCGCACCATCACTGAGTGGCCTGTCCTTCAGCAGTGGTCCCAGGATCCAGCACTCCTCCTGACAGCAGCCTAGAAGAGTCTCCTGAAAAGCAAGGCTTTCCCACTGCTCACCCTGCCCCTCCCTCCCTTCCACTTCCCTCCTCCTCACCACAACACATGCCACAATTCCCTCCACCACCCAGGGCAAGGAGTGCCGATGCAGCCTATGAAGACGACCAGAAGCAGGTACACCACAGCCACCGGGACAGCACGTAAAGCAAGGGCCAGTCCATGTATGCCACACACACCCTGGCAGGGAAAACCAGCCACCGATGGGCATACTTTGCAAGTTACAGTAAACAACTCTGGCAACTGCATCAGTTGATTTTACCATGCCCTGAGAAAAAAAATAAGTTTCCTCAGTGAGGACGTGTATTTATAACACATTTCAGAGAGCAGACAGAGGATGTACGAAGGAGAAGATAAACAACTACCAAAGTCATCACACAAAAGAGCTCAGTTAGAGGGCTGTGCAGAGTAAGGCATCTTTCAGTGGACACCATGACCGCTTACCAAACCAGAGCCTGCGCATTGGTCACGTCCAGACACTGGCACAGTTCAGATCTTCTCTGGAGCTATGTGGTTGAATTTCAAGTCTCTAGCTTCTACAACAAAACTCCCAGATCCCGTTAGTTCAAAGAACCTGGAGGTTCGCTGAAAGTCACGACTGCTGTAATGAACAGAGGTCAGCACAAGAGAAACAAGCCTTTGGGAAACAAGCTTTCCCTTCCTTCTTTCTTGTGGCCCTCATGTCTCCTGAAATGACTGAGGAGTTTGAAGGCTGGCCCATAGCCTGATGCTGCAGTGAAGAGCTTGCTCCATCGGCATTAAGAACACAGACAGGCTGGAAATATTGAAAAGGGAATAAGACTCCAGGGTTAAGAAGGCACGCACAGAACCTCCTGCATCACCAGCAGCAGCAAGGGTGACAAGGGTCACAAACAGAAGATGTTACAGGAGAGGCAGAAAACTCCTCCTATGATACATGTCAGTGTCTCTGTATGGTCATATAGCCATGTCAAGACACCATGTCCCTGACGCAGACAACCTCTCAAACCTGCCCATTTGCAGGCCAAGATTTCTAGTGGTGCCCAAGAGATTTGTGCACTCAAGTCCCTTTGAAAATCAACAGCAATTTGGCATTCAAATACCCCACAAACAGCTTTGAAGTACCAGATAGCCTGGCACTTCCACAGCTACAAGCTTGAATCTCCTCAGCTGTGTCCATGACACTTGTATGCATAAGGTAGACACACAAAATTTCCTTCCCAGTTGAACAGCAAAGCTGTAACTGCTGAAACACTAATTCCTGCAACCAGCAGGCTCTGCCTCATGCTGGTCTTGCCAAAGACCACATAACCCTGGATCCCTTAGCAGCAAGTTGTTCTGACATGCTTTTGCAATGGAAAGAGCTTGCCGGCTAATCTCCCAAATCTTCCAACATCAAAGTATGACCCAAAGCTCAAAGCAATGCATCAGAAAACTCCACCAGCTTCATCTGTTTTCAGATCAGCTGGCCTGTAACAGTTCTTAAAGTACATAAAAAGACATTTAGTATTGTTATGCATAACAGTGCTAAATCTTCTGGACTCCTGTATTGCCAACATGCAATTCAGTAGGATGCATCTATATTAACAAAGAGATCTTAAATATTACAACTCTTTAAATAAAAAAACAAGTATTTAAGTCAGTATGATATAATGCATCACAGAACACAGCCTTGTCTCCCTGCACAGATCCACCAGTGGGACCAAGAACCCCCCCTTCACACCATCCAGCAGAGAGCATCTACACAGACTTTCCATAAAGTCGTGACTTTGCAGCTCCCCCCACTGGTATCAGGTCCACGTGCGGCCCCCCTTCACACATCAGAGTCTCACAGGGCTCACCCACACGCTCCTCAAAACAAACAGCCAGATGCCAGCTTCCAGAAGTCTCTCCCAAGATATGAGTATTAATAAATCCTTTAGAACAAATTAAAATACACAGGTATTACTGAATAAGTGCCTTTAAGTAAGGGTAGACTTGTTTTCAAGGAGAAAAAGGTGCCTCTTTCCAAATCTTTGCATTAGCACTTTCAAGAAATTCTAAAATCTGGTTTTGGAAAATTGAAAGTGTTGGTAACCACCTTGCTAAGGTTTTATGATGCAACATAACTATGTTCTTCCAACGAATCTTATATTAATGACCACAAATCTGAAAATCAAACAACTTTAAAATGTCTGTTTTTCTTAAATAAAAGCAAGTCACTTTCTTCAGTCCACTACTGAAGAGCTACTGAGCTATTTCGCATATCTTCCTGCATCCTGTCTGGGAGAAAACTTTCAGCTATAATTCAAAACTCTATTGTCTCACCAAGATTGCACCTAAAGCTGTGCTGGGCGAACCACCCGAGCCTAGCTGCAGTTACAGGAGAAAAACACGGGGTTTATGACACGATTAAAAGGATGATCCCTGCGCATGTAAAGTTCGGTTGAGACACTGGCACAGGCTATATCCACAGTAGAGCTTTTTCCAGGGTAGAACAGTGTCAGAACCCAAACTGGCACTGTTCTAGAAGAGAAGACTGAAGCCAGAACGGGTCAGAGGTACGCCTGAGCCCTCCAGGAGAAACTCAGCAATTAGGCTACACAGGTTCCAACTGGAAATTTAGGCGTCTCTGTGTTTAAATTAGTAGCAGAAAGGATAACAAATTGAACCTGAATTTGCACATGCCTGCACACAGTCTTTCTATGGATATATATATACATGCCTAGAACAGTGTGTAGCTTCAATATAATTATATGCAAATTCCTCTCTTAAAAAGCGAGAAATTCTGCTTAACCAGCACCCTTGTCATCTTCTGTTTGGATATTTCAGCAGCAGTAGCCCATTATGATGCACAAACATGCTTCCCCAGCCAAGTACCCTCTCAGGCTGCAGCAAACATACTTCTGTGAACCAGGACAACAGAATTAGACCCTGCATACTTCGTATTTGTCTCACCATGTGACTAAGAGTTCACTGCCACATACTGCAAGCACGGAAAGTAAGTTAAGATGGGGATGAGCTCCAACACCAGTCTACTGAAAGGAAGAGCCTTAAAAATACATTGAGTACCAGGTCAGGAGACAATAAGAAGCAACCAGTTGAAGTTTATCCCAGATTAGACTTCAAGGACCTGTGAGAAGCAGATTTGCTCATGAAGCTTCCTGTTGGGTGAAAAACACCACAAGACCAGCCGGCACACTGCAAGTGACCTGGCACTTCACCGCCACTCAGAAACGGAAACGTGCCTCAGGAAAAAAGCTAGAATGCAGGCACCACACCAGTAGCACACCTCCATCCTGACCTTTCTAGGCATCAGGTGAATGCCCAAGTCCCAGTACTTCCACATCAGAGAGGTCAGAACAATTACTCCACCAGTAACAGTTCATAAAGTAGGATACACGGGCACACCTGGCATGAAACACAATCTGCAATGGCCAGGAATGGCTGTGGCAGGGACGAATCCCAGGCATGAATAACACCACCAACATGAGTGCTACCTGCCAGGTGAATGAAGACCGAGGTAAGCATGCCTTACCGCTTTCCATCTTTTTAGGATCTATTGAACAGGCACCTTTCAGCATCACTTTAAAGCTAAATACATTTATTAGAAGTCTCAAGCACCCACTAGGCAGCGGCTAAAGCAAAGGTGCAGCACACTAAGACACAGAAGTTAAATTTTTTGCAGTCTGTTTACACAGATACATCTCTGGAGACTCCATAACGGACAGCATTAAAAGGAGATTTTAACTGTGTTCAGTATATCATATTCAAATGAAAGATGAGATACATTTTCCAAGCAAGTCCCGTTCTCCTATCCTGCTGCGTTCAGCGGGATGCCTTACGGACTTGAGATGTGTTCATCAATACAAAAGCAATGAAGTAGATCTGGTTTTGAACCTCTTTTCCCTCCAGAGAGCAATTACCTGTACAAGCAGCCCCATCAGTTTCAAAGAAATGATAAAGAAACTGTTTCCTCCAATTTAATTCTGCTGTTGAGCTTATTTCCTCATGTTCTGCCCTCCAGAAAGCCAAAGTGTGTCCGGCAGTACGAGCAGTCCCACCTGAACAATTTGAAGATGTGTTTTAGCATATGTGGAGCTGTGGGAAACAGCAGATTAGGCAGCGCCTTTGCCTAAGGATCACGGCACCAGAGAGGGCTCAGGAAATACAGTTTCTTTCCCTGGCTTTGTCACCAGCTTGCCAGATGACCGTGAACAAATCAATTCACTTCCTCACCCTCCAGCTTTTCCCCTGCAAAACAGAGGCAACAACTGCCACCTTTCTCTGGGAGAAAAACCTTGCCATCTAGTGAAACACACGTCTACCAAGCCATTTCCCAAACTGGTGTGCCCACACGCAAATGCAACAGCAAACTTTTCACAGCCACGTCCTCTCACTGAGCCACACACTTCAAGAACAATGCTTTAACCTCCCTTGACATGCGTAAAACCTTCATATTATTCAGCTGCTGTTGCAATAATTCTGCCCTCTGCAGCACTGTCATCTCTCACTTTCTTTGCTCTCCTCCCTATTGATTTCATCAGGCACAATAAATTGCTCTTTTCTGGAGCCGTTTCCCCATCCGTATGCCCACTCTCAATCTTGTCACTGGGAAACAACACTAAGCAATTAAGTCTGTTGTATTTCTCCCCCTGACTCCTCCATATAGGCTATATATATACACACACATAAATAGATACAATAATAGAAGGTTTATTTAGCCAAACACCTGCTGCCTAGAGCGAGGAAAAGAAAACAAAACTTTGCAAGAAGGCAAGGAGCAAAGCTTGCAGCAAACCCACTCCTTTATTTCAGTACAAAGACCTCACTCTGACCGGCAAGAAAGGGGAGATTTTTAATTTTTTTTTTAAAGTTCCTTTTACAGGTGGAGATGAAACACAGTACTACCTGAAACTGTCTTTTACAGGGTCTGAAAAGAAGCTAAGGGGTCATCTAGCTTAGAAACTGTATCCTGCTATGGGCCCTGCCAGCACTCCAAGAGTTTCCTAAGGTATTTAAAGCAGATTTTGGAGCTCTTGAACAGATGTGCTAAAGTTTAGTAACCACATTACAGATGTGGTACATCTTGAAAGCCCAAGATACACCAAGACAGTATCATGTTGCAGAAACATCAGGCAAACTTAGATTTTTGCAGATTTCCACATAGCCTACTGGGGCGGGGGACGACGGGTATAAACCAAAGGGTCACAGGAGCACTGGGACAAACACATCCTGCTTTTCTAAGGATGTGTGTCACGACTGATTGCAACATTTAAGAATGCAGTGCTCTGCCCACAGACATGTTGTTTCTCCAGCTGTTTCCCTTGCACCTGGGCTCTCTACTTGCATGTAAGGGCTGAGCTCATTTTCAGGTTTTCCTGCGGTGGGATTCCACTGAGGTCTTTCTATACTCATTGGTCACCCATTTTTACACCATCTGCCGTCATTTAACCATCCTTAAGATGGGTAGTTTTCTCTCAGGGGCATTTTTGGCCAAACCATGGGTTAAAAATATTCCTGGGGAGGAAGAGGAAGGGAGGAGCCAAACAGACAGTGAGATCACCCACTCCTTACTTCCATAGGAAACCAGGGTAAGGACGGCTCCCCCATGAACAACGGGGGGCTGCTGTTTCTTTTTAGTCAGGGCTGCCCGAGAAGTCAGTTCAGCCACAAAAATTCAGAAACGTAAATATAAGGTGTAGTAGTGTGAAGCAGATGTTAGAGGTAGAAATTCAAAGGCTTCCTCAAACAGTTAAGCAACCTATAGAATTTGACTTAAAACGTTGAAGAATTTGACCTGAAATCTTAACCCTGTCTCACCTACCAGCACCCGCTTACAAAGCACTATATCACACCATACTGCTTAAGCAAGAGCAGCAGCAAAGCTGTTTGTGTGCCCTGGTAAATAATTTGAATACTGCCACAGTGATTCTCACCAGCGTACCTAGGAACCTTATTTATCCTCCTGTCATAAATCCAGGGTATGAGCTTAAACTGGCTGCCTTGATAAGCCTAATGAACACTCCTCTCCAGTTATAGCCTCTCTGAAAATAGATTGCAGCATGTTATAAAGTAGTTAGCCAAAAAAATATTTAAATTTAGTTGCTTATGGGTTGGTAGACATACATTATGGTTACTTACGACATGGCTGCCACGCATGATTAAAAAACAGAAAACTGCGTGAGTAACCAAAAAAAGCTTTTTCAGTGTCAGCGTAAGGTTCTCTAGGCTGTGTGGCTCAGAAATGGTGCACAAAGACAAAAACGATTAATATGACCAGATTGCAACTCTTGCACTGACTAGGTTAAAGGTCATTATCTGAATACAGCTGAGATGGTGAGAGCAGGCCCGTATTTAGGCCACGATACAAAAGACAGGCAGAGAAAGCAAGAGCTATGTAGAAAGAGCTCTCTGGCTTGCTTCCTTTTCATCCTGTTAGAGGGAGAGGAGGCAAGAATGATTTTTTACTTGCGGCAAACCAGCAGCCAGCACTTCCATTTGCTACGGGGGAGAGGGCAGGATCTGCTCTGGGAAGATCACTCTGACCTCTGCTGGTCCCCTCAGAGAAAACCAGCAGAAAGCACCTGAAGCGATGGAGGGAGAGAGGAGAACCCCCAGGGCAGAGCCATCCCCAAACACATCTGAAAAGTTGACCCGTGGCTCCTATATGGTCTATCAACTCACTGAAGGAACGACACCCAGATAAGCTTCCCATTTACTTCACGCTCACATAAAAAGATTTAGTTTCTAGCCCTGAAATTTGCTCCTGCGGCTGTCCAGGTCCTACCACAAGCCACAGACGAGCCTTCGTCCCCTCTGGTGCTCACCCCACCCCACCCCATCACCTTGTCACCGCTCAGCCCTTGGCCCCCTCCAGTTCCACATCCACAGTCTGGACAAGCCTGCATTTGAGAGCTACGCCACCGGGCAAAGAAAGTGCAAATTGTGCCTTCCTCAGGCCTTAAAACTGCCAATGGAGGAAAACGTAAAAGGGTAGTAAGCCCTTTCTTGGTACAACGAGGGGCCTTGGCCGCCTGCAGCACCACAGCGTGTCACACCCAAAGGGTGGCTCCATGGGCTTGTAAATGCTGTTTTCTCCCTTCACATTTTCAGAGTGGAAGGAATACTCAAATTAAAAGCCGAGTCACATGTTTCCGCTTCCTCCCCATCACACTGACCAAAGCGTGACCACCACACTTTACATTACCACGGCGGTGGCTCCCCACTAAGTGCCGATGGCAGGGACCAGAACGGACCCTTCCACCGCCAAGAGGAGCTGCAGCCAAAAGAGTAGGCAAAATAATGGAGAACCTCAGCAAAATGAGCGTGTGGCCCCTGCCAAAGGCAGCTGCCTCAAAAACATCACCTGGTGATGCCAAAATGTCTCGTTTAAGAGGCAACCCTGCCAACCCGTTTAAGCTTAGAAGTCACTTTTGAGTGAAATACAAAGGAGTGTGTGAGATGAGTTTTCTCCACCATCTCCCTTCAGAAGTAAATGAGGTCATCAGGAAGGTATGACCATTTCTGCTGCTCCTCAGAAGAACCACACTGGAGAAACTTGATTAAAAATAGATAATAAAGGAAATACCGGTAAGCCACACCAAAACAGCCAGGAGAAGGAAAAGGAAGCAATTTCCTTGAGCTAGGTTTTGAGGCCAAGTATATATTTTTAAATATTAGAAAGTTGCCTTCTAAATTCTGCTGGCCACTAATAGACTCAACATGGGTAAAACATGTGCTGGCTCAACAGCCAGCTGAAAGGAAGCTGAAACTCCCATTATGTCGCTACCCTACACCCATCAGACACTAGAACAAAAAAGTAAGGCCAGAAAGTCAAAATTGTACGAAGGCGTAAGGCAAGGACACCCAATCTTCCTGCTAGCAGACAGCAGCGGTTTGGGGATAACGCGGAGGAAGAGTTTCTCCGCAGAAGCCAGTATTTGGTCAGGGAGGGAAGCAGAGGAGGACGGAGTACGCCGTCCTCGGAGTCAACAACACTCTGGAGAAAGGGACGCTTTGCGTGTAGAGGGGCTGCACCACCTTTATCAAGTCTAGCAGCGCGACGCCCTCTCCCTATCTACAAGAACAACAACAACAACAAAAAAAAGTCGTGTTGTGCAAGAGTCAAGTCGTCGCTATCCCGGCACAGCCTCGGGTGACAGCGGACGGCTGTGCCAACACCTCCCAGAATGCCCAGCCAGGGACACAGCCCCAAGGCAGGTCCCGGGCAGAGGGGGTGCCACCAAGCCACCCCGAGGTGGATGCCAGCCCCTTGAGCTGGGGCTGCAGGAGCTGCTCCGGGCTGCCAACACCCCGGGGACAGGCTGTTGCCTCCATGCCCAGCCGGCGACGGTCATGACAATCCCCGATGGACACGCGCTCGCTACACCCCACTGTACACACACCCGTGGGGAATCCTGGTGCTCCAGGGCTCAGTGGTTTTGCTGAGTATGTTCAGTTATGATGAACGCTTCGGGAAAAGTACCCACGCCAACCTCAAACGCCTACGGATGAACATGGGCCTGGCGCGAAGCACGGATGGATTTAACGATTCCCTCGCGGCTCCCTCAACTCTCAGACGCCACCAAACGACGCCCAGGGCCCCCCCTTGGTCGCCCAAAGTTGGTTTCACAGCAGAAAGTGGNGGCAGGAGGGGGGGGGGGGGGGGGGGGGGGGGGGGGGGGGGGTCGCCCCGTTGAATGGCCACCCCATAGCACCGTGCTGCGGGAAGCCCCAGGGGACCCCCCCCAGCCGCCCGGGACCCCCGACAGGGCGCACGAAGAGTCCCCCCCAGCCGGGCTGCTGCCCCTCAGGGGGCAGAGAGCA
>VZSF01006297.1:163299-212064 GCA_013398295.1 Chionis minor
GGCCCCGCCGCTTCGGGCGCTCCCCGCGCCCGCCCAGGCCCCCGGGGGAAGGGGGGGTTTGCCCCAAGGCTCGCCCCCCCGCACTCCCCGCCGGCCTCAGGCTGGCAGCGGCGCGGAGCCGTGCGGGTCCCCTCGCGGCTTGGGGGGGTGCGTGGGGCTGGGGGCTGCGGCGCCCCTGGCCTCGCCCCGGGGCAGGGAGCGGGTGGGCCAGACCCAGGGGGGAAGCGGGGAGGAAAGGCGGGTAAAAACCACTCTGGAAAAGCGAAGCCCCCGGGTGCCGGCAGGGCCAGACCAGAGGGCAAAAGCCAGGGCAAACTCTTGGCGTGCGCCATTCGTCCGGGCTCTGCTTGGCGATTCCTCGCTGGCTGCGTTGGGATTTGCTTCCCGATTTTACGGCCTCTCCTGGCAGACCAGCCTGCCTTCTCCTCCTGGCATCTCCCTTGCCGTACGCTTGAGGAGAAGGGGCCACAGGCTCCGTCCACGTTTGCCAGGCTCACGCGCGGTGAGGCCGACAGGCAGCTCCCAGAGGGACACCACCACCTCCCAGGACTCCAGCCCGGCCACCGGCATAAGCCTAGCGCGTGCACGCAAAAAAAAAAAAATTAAAAAAAAGGCCAAAACTGGAAAGTTGGTTTTGATCCCACAGAGATAATTTCTTATTACTTATCATTTTACAGCACCCGGGAGCGTGATAAGGGATTTGTGGAATACACACTGAAAACACCCTGAAGAGTTTATGGCGTTAGGCTCTGACCCTGCCAAGTCTTACGCGCGTAAACTTTAAGCCCCTGAAGTGGTCCCGTTGACTTTAATGAGACTACTGGGTACCTACAGTCACGCACGTGCCTTTGGCCGCGCTCCTGCAAGCGGCTCCCCATCGGCAAGCCCGTGCTCCAACAAAGAACCGCATTCAGGTCGACACGGCTTGGCACAGGAGCCACGCCGCCGGCTTACAGGAGGGATTTTCGTGCTTGATCTGACACCAAAGTAACACTACGCGGCATCCAGAGCGTAAGATAGCGGGGGGAGTTTTCTGCGTAGTTTCGCGAGAGATTTAACCTGAGCTAATCCCCTCTGTCACGAAGACCTACTCGCGTCCCTCACCTCCAGCTGCTTGTTGCTTTTCTACAGGCACTTAGGTGACGAATAAAAAAAAAACCCTAAAAAACCCCAACAAACCGAAATCAAAATCACCCTGCCCAGCTTTCCGGCGTGACGGCACATGAAGTCACCCAAGGGCAAGTGCCAGCAGAAGGGAAGTGGAGGGAACACATGACTGGGGCTGGGAAGACCCTTCTGAACGGCAGTGCAGGCGTCTGTGAACTGAAGTTTATCATGAATTTGCAGTCTGATATATGACAGAATGATGACTTGTTTCGAGTAGACATTAATTCTTTGTGAATCTAACTCTAAATACAAGAATGAACACTAAAGTGGGTTTTTTTAAAAATTATATTTTATTTTTTTAAGAAGATGCTTTCAGAGGGAGGTGTCGGACTGGACTGACACATTTTAAACCAGCTTCGCAATTTACAAAGACATTAACAAAGAGCAGGAGGCAGCGGCAGAACAGTGGATACAAGAAGTTAAAATGCTTTTTAAGAAGAGCTAGGCATTTCAGTGGTGGGCAGTGTGGTCCAAGGCACAGTAGGGAGCTTTGATTGAGAGCCTGTAACTCACCCGGCAGCCACAGGCCCAAGGGACCCGCTGCACCCAGCAACTGTCCTACCACGTCTGTTGAGAATGCGATACGAGTCAAAACAGGACAGAGCTGCCCTGAACTGCAAGGAAAGAAAAGCTGCACAGCACTCCGCATTTAATGAAAATGCCTTTTGATTAAATGAGACTGCAGCCATGGGGGATGCTTCAGAATACAAACCTGAAACGGGAGGGCGTTTGAATTAGAATGTGGCTTCTTGTCCAGAGAGGAAGGCAGCGCAGGATGCAGTTTGATTTCGCCCAAAAGTGTTTGTAAGAGACTGTGAGTTTTGCATTTCTGTCATAACTGCTGTTAACAGAACATGGAGAAGTTTATAAATATAGAGGTACTGTTAATTTACGTACGCGGCCTTTTCAAATCCGTAAACTTTTGTGTAAAACTATTTTGCTTTTCCCTGTTGAAAGTAATATTCAACACAACAGCCAGTGAAAGGTTCAAGAAAACAGTGCTTGCTCACCTGTTTCTCTAACTGGGTTTCTTCCTGCACTTGAACCACGGGTTTGCCTACCAGGCTGTATTCCTGCTGTTGTGTTTTGCAAACCCACAGGAGAGTGGCAAACAGACAAATACTAAATTCTAAAGCATAGAACTGAGGGGCGGTCACAGGTTCGGAGTAGGACCTGCAGCCACTTTTAATATTCGCCTTTAATGGATTAGATGTCAAGTTTATAACATTCCTCTGCTCAAGCCGCCTAGTGCTGCAGCTCAGTGGGGTACAAAGTCGCCCGCAGCGCTGCTGTGCATCACGCGCAAAAGCAGCCAAGAAACGGGAGCGCTGTTTGTATGTCTCAGAAGTCCGGCATTGCAGGGAGCTTGGACCAGCATTCCTCACCAGTTTCCACCAGCATTGCCACATCCATAATCTCCTCCAGCCCCATACTACCATTACGTTATGTACTACCACATCATTTAAATATCTCACCAAATAATATATACTGTGGGTTTTAACGGTCGCTCCCACTGGCCGTGCAAGCAGCATGACGCGTCCCTGCAAGCCACGTTTCTTGTGGTCTGCTCCATCAGCCCGGCTGCTGAGTGGCAATCCTGCCCCGCCGAACTTCTCCATTGGGAACGCTGAGCTTAAAAATGGATTGGTGACAAATAAAAATCTCAGGAAATCCTGGATAGAGCCTCTCTGAAGAAAGTATGACTTCTCTAAGAACAAGCAAGGCAAAACCAAAATTGTAAGCGCATGATGCTTGGGAACTTCAGGGAACACAGCAAGCCCTGGTGTAAATTACGGCAGTCCCTTACATTTGGCCCAAACCTGAGAGCAATGTACGGATTCACTCTAATTGATCCTAGAATCCATCGTGGAAACAATTATAAAACTTCACTATCTTGCTTGTGCAAAGAGCAGTGAGAATTATTACAAAGAACATACAAATGAGGCATACCCTGGCACCATTGCATCAAGAGTGCATTCTGCACATTTTCCAGCTTCCAGTAGGTCTACCCCCAGACCAGACCAGACCAGACCAGACCTGACCTCTGGTCCCTCCTCTTCTTGCTGGGATACTGTAGACCACAACAAAGGCTGCAGGCACCTGAGGAAATTACCTTCGCTGAGCAAACCCCTCATTCAGCCCACGTACTCTCTTGGAGGGATGCAAAACAGTTTAATAATTATGGTGACCCATATGCAGCCCCAGTAGGTACGCCTGGAATGAAAAGAAACACTGTCAAGCTTAGGAGCTGCACAAGCAGAAGATGATGCCAGAGAGCTTTCAGGTTATGTGTTAGATTGGTGTGCTCATGTGTTAGGTTGGTGTGTGGATAAGCATACCTGACATTTGCGTTTTGTTTTGGTTTTGTTTTTTTTTTAAAGCATAATTTCTTGCTTTAAGCACTTGTCAAGAAGGTATCCTGAAAATTCCACAAAATCTATGTTCTCATTCCTTCCCAAAGTTTCGTCTGCTTGATTTCAAAAATCAATTTCAATAAGTGGAAATCCTGCTGAAGACATTGGTTATTACCTCAGTTTCTCTTCCTGTGCCCCTGGCAAGCCCCAAATCTGCCAATGATCTGGTTTTATTGCAGGATACAAGGAAGCCTCCTGTGATCTACGTTGCATGGAGTATACAGAGGGGATTTTATAAGGGTCTGTCTGCAGCAAGTGTTTAATGCGCAGGTGATGCAAGTTGCGGTGATCACACAGTCTCGTTCTGCATCATCCCAGCTCTGTGCTCCCGAGCACTGCAATAATCTCTCTTCTCACCTGCTCACCTCTTCCCTAAACAGCTCAGATTTTCATTAAAGGTTATTGCTGCGCCAGGACACTCGTTTCCTGCTTTGTTACAGCAACGCCGTAGCTCATAGATAACACCGCCTTTAAAAAGCTGTGAACTTCATGCTCTGCTGATTTTGGAATGTGTCGTAAACCTGCAACTTAAAATGGAGAAGTTTGCTCTTAATTAGGCAGCCCACTGCCCCCAGCTTTAGTCAAATAACCTCCTCCCTGCAAATACTCAATCTTTAAACCTCACAGCAAGATGAGCCTGTCTTGTGTTTGCCCATAAAGGCAATGATGATGATTATTTTTTATTGATAGTGCTTCTTTGGAAGGACAAATAAATTCCATTTCCTGAAACAACAAACAACAGCGTGTTGCCTATAGCAAAGGCTTTTAGGCTGTGAGAAGTTATTGAGGCTGGGATCAATACCAGTTACAAATCTGCGTCTCACTTAAATGGTTTTGAGGTTTCAGGCTATACCTAATGAATGTTTTATGCTGATTTCCTGCATAGGAAAGAGTTCTTCCCTGTGCTCTTGCTAGTGGAAAAAGGGGATTAGCATACCAAAAACTTCAGTTATTCTACTTTGTTCAGATACCTACATGTCAACTATTACACATTTTTCTAGTGAGTATTTCAACCCTTGGAGTTGCTAATGAGATGCACACCCAGTTTGCCATCCATATGGTACAAATGCATGCATCTTTCACACAGTTCGGTGTCTTGTATCCAAAAACACAGCTGCCACACTCCTTTAGTACCAGGTTTTCCAGCCAAGTGCGGCGTTGCAGCATTTAACAGCAGTAGTGCCAGTACTGCGAGTGCTGAAAAGTTGCGTCATTTTTAAAATAATTTAATTCAAATACAGCTCCTCTCTCTTAGAATCTTCATAGAGTGGAACTTACATGACCGCTGAGACTTGTATGTACAATACAAGCCCTAGTGGTAAAATTAACTCCCACGCAGCAAATGCACCAAGACAAAGACCAGGCACACATGGCAAGAACAGTCCCTGCAGTTCTTTCTGCGTTGTAAGTTAACATTATAATCAATACTTCAGGAAAACGGTGGGGGGAGAAGGTATTTTAAAAAATGGAGTAGCCTTAATTATGCCAAAGATGTACACAGAAAGACATTCATTGGTGAAATTTCCCATTTATCATAAGTTACTATACATTTTTGCAAAGTTCAACAATTAGCAAGGAAGTCACCTGCATTCTCCTGGTACAGGCCAAATGAGACGCTTTAGAAATGCAAGCTCCATTTTCAATGCATCAAAAATAACCCGAATCTGTACAAAACCCACTAGTAACACTAGAGCACACATAAATGTTGATCTGTAACAGGACTAGCAGAGTGGGTGCTTTCATTTCATAAAATTCATACTGAGGTCTTAGATTACATTTAGCTTTAAGGCAGCGTGGAAAAAGCATTTTATTGAGACTCTGAGGGAAAAGAAATAATCGCTTCTCATACCTGAATGTTTTTATGAAATTGTAATCAGAAAATCTGAGTACAAATGTCAAGCAAGAAAGCACACAAATTGGTTCACAAGCTACACACACAGTCCAAACGGCATATAAAACTCCACTGACTCAAGTAGAGCACTCCAGATGTAACGACTTACAAGCAAATATCCTTTAATAATTGAAATAAAACCACACAGATAGATCTGTTCACCCCTGACTTTGATGTCCTATGTATTTATAAAGAAATGCTTAAATTTGTAGCATACGTAGAAAAAGCAAGTCGGCTTATTGCAAAGTAAAAGGAGGCGGGGTTGTTGGAGACAAGCAGGGAGAGCCTATGGCAAAAGAAAGTAAAATTACACTTCAAGAAAACCAAAACAACACCTGGAGACACTCTTGAGTCACGTCACAGTGCTTCAAACAAACAGTGCTCTTCTCAGTAGGAAATGAAGAGCTTGTATCAGTACTTTCAGCAAGTGCGTGCTCGAGTCCTCAATAACTCCCCTGGCTGATGGCCACTGCAAGTGACACAGCTGCGGCTGCTCGAGTTGGATGGCCTGCAGTTTGAAGCACAACCTCTGCCTAAGGACAAGCACGAAGGCGGCCAGCTGCGTTATTCCTTCAAACCTTCGAGATACCAGCACTCTACATCCCAGAAAACCCTCTCTGCTACCCTACCTCTCATCAGAGATGAGATTCGTCCGAGTGTATCTTCATTAAGAAACTCACCAGAGCATAAACGTGTCTTTTCACAAATACAGAATTACACTGGAAAGACTAAACCTCCTTCAAAATCTGTTTTTAATTTCAGCCCCAAACTGTTAGTTTTAATATTTAGCTAAGTATCTCACAGTTCTTCACATACTGAAGCAAAGCAAAACAAACCACTTTCAAACCTAGAAAATCATTACATACAGTCTTGTTCTATTATAACAATACCTTTACGGATTTTTCCAAGATGATAGATACCTTATGCTTCCTGGTCTACCAAATGAGTGAAAATGTGTTTAGGGGGGGTGTTGGTATTTCATTGTCTGGGTATTTTTTAAAATAATATTACTTATTTAATACGGAGGCAGAAATGTACCATTTAGCTGATGCTACAGATTTGCTTCAGAACAATTTCTATTATGCATTCTATTTAACTGAAAAACTTTTAAAAAGACTATTTATTCCATGCAGACAATAACTAGCAGCTGCAGACCGGGTTGTGTTTTTTGCTTAACAACAGAAGAAAGCCAAATCCTCCAACTTGCACAGAATACATCCAGCACAAAGTCTCGTCCCAATTAAGTTAAAATCATCCAAGAGCACTGCAGTTGCTAACAGTGATTTAGCACTGCTGTCATAAAACATACATTCAATT
The DNA here is from genome assembly GCA_013398295.1 of Chionis minor. Lineage (NCBI taxonomy): Eukaryota > Metazoa > Chordata > Aves > Charadriiformes > Chionidae > Chionis > Chionis minor. The sequence goes on from VZSF01006297.1 coordinate 170,089, forward strand.
ACGCTATTTCAAAAACCTTTCCAAGGTAGAGAAACTGTGTAAAAATCCTCCTGAAAACAATCGCTGCTGCTGTGGCTGACAGGCTCCAGCCCTTTTAAAGACAAGATGAGAATGGTAGAACAAACCTACAATCCTATACACTCAAATTCCGCAATTTTAGGATGGTTTTCTTACGTTATCCCACACAAAGTTCAGGATAATCTCCCCAGACACCTGAGCAACTCCTTAATATTCCCACAAAGGAGTAAGGGGTTTTTCCCCCCCATAACATCACAGTAAGAAATTATACTTTTTTATTGAAGTAACTGCTCCCATACCCCAGAGAAGGGAGAGCCAGCCTGATCCCTAGTTGCTTTTCTGTGGGCCTGTACATTTTTTCCACGCACGGGAGAGGAAGATTCCATATGTGTGCCTCAAAGGGCATGGCATGGACAGCAATTTCTACACAAATGCTCGACAAAAACAACAGGTATTTTGGAAAGGTAGTAAGTCTCCAACATTAGTTGCTACACCTCTGCAGAGATTTCCATTGGCAGCAAGGACAGACCTGCGCGAAAAAAAGGCACAGAGCAACAACAAACGTGCTTGTGTTGAAGCACGTTTCCGTATTATAGAGGTGTCGTATTTTATTTTTAAAGCTTTTAGTGTTAAATCAAATACAGTTAATGCTCTTAACAGTATGACAGCAAACCCGCCCCCTACATCCTAACAACCTCCTAATTTCCTCTCCCATCTTTCCCCAAAGCTCCCTGGCAGCTTACTTGTGAGCAGTACCGAATACCACCAGATCCCCAATATAAAAGGGCATTTTCAGTGGTTTTACGTAGGTAGAACAGCTCCAAAGAAATCACCCTCTTACAACTGGTGATACGAATATTATCCCTACTCCTGCCACATTATCGCCACCTCCTGACTGGCTCAGAGGTGCCCCCAATACAGCGACCAGACGGCACAGCCCTTGTCCCCAAAAGCCACCCTCTGCTCCCTAGGCCTCCTTTAGCCCCTAGAAAGGGCTGTGAGCAGTGAAGTAGCACCGCAGCTGAAGAAACTCTGTGCTTCGGATGCTATTTGCAGCCTCGGCACTGTTTACATAAAATTAAGGAGTCCACAACCACGTTGAGCACTCGTTGCAGCTGCAGCGTTTGGAGGCATTGACCACCACCACCACCATACCCTAACTGCGGGCATGGCTATAAAAGCAAAAGTATCTTGACTACTCAGCAGGTAAAGCAATACCCAAAACTATCCATTTCAGCAAATACAATGCTTCTGAATCACAGTTGTGACTGCAGGCCATCCTCACGCCCTACAGCTTTTGCCCTTTCACAGACATACTCTGGCCAGAAGCGCCATCAGCCAAGAGAACTGCTTCAGACCCAGCCGGAGCCGTTCCACCGCCGAGCCTGCTTAGCCCTACAGCGGCTTTGACTGCTGGATTCTATCTTATCCATCCCAATTATTAGAGCCCCTGCGACGAATTTTAAATATATTATATTAATCATATCAATATCCTACAGAAGTACTTATGTAATCCAGATGTTGCTTGGGGAGGAATACAGGAATACTTTATATACTGTGATAGCTTTTGTGCATCTGATATAGTCCCTAAGAGAACGTTATCTTCCGATGTAGTGCAATACAGGTAGGGAAATGGTGATGCAGGTAAAGGCTCACATAACATGATTTTTCTCCTTTTATTCTTACTGGACAACTCTACAGCGTGCGGCACAGGCTGGTCTGTCAGCAGATGCGCTTGAAAGGCCTCTTCAGCCTTCAGCTGCTTCCCCCATTCATCCCTTATTTCTCATAGAGATCAGCGCTCTCTCAAAAATTCAGTTGTGGACTAGCTGCTTCTCAGCGTACAGGCTGAGGCTGTTTCTGGAGGCCTGCTCAGCTCAGGAAGACTACTATACCCCCTAAAATGGCCAACTGATCCTCATTTAGGGCTCTCCGTGTGATACTGAAGTACTACACTTGTGCAGCCCTTAGTAACAAACGACGTGTACAAAAAAGAGTTCTTAAGGCGACAGAATAAATCTAGTTTTATCAAAAGGACTAAAATAAACTTTGAACTCCTAGGAGCGTATTTCAGTATCTAACAGTATTTTGGTATCTAAACATTCCCATTAAAAATATTTTTATATGTCAAAATGTAGATAGTGCTGGAGAAAAACTAGTAACATTTGTTGACATTCTTCACATAGTGTCATGTTTTATCTCATAGCAACAAAATAATCATCAGAACTGCTTTGTTAGATATCTATTTGCTACAGTAGCTGCTAGATATACATGCTGAAGAAGGTTTTTTTATGTTAAATTTTTGTATTTGAAATAGACCTGTCTTCTGTCATTCACACAATTTTCTGGTTTGAACATCTGTGAGCCTGTTGCTGCAACTTCAGAAGAAGGGAAGGACGTCAAGTCAAGCAGAGGTCTGTGAAACTAGGCAGACCAGTTTCTAGCCCTCATATTTTAGAAAGCAAGTTATCAACATAAACAGATTTAGTTACTGTATTACAGCAACAGCAACATATGCCAATGCTAAAGCGTCTGACTGGGAAGATTTCATAGCAGTCCTGACAGCATTCAGCAGTCAAGTGGCATGCCAGTGTCCCCAAACCTGTCTTTAGCTGAGAAGAAGAAATCAGGAGTATAATAGCTCGTGTATTTCTGTTCTGCTCTCCCAGAATCTTCTTTCATTACGATTTTACATTTGCCAACACTTAATAACAAACAAACAAACAAACAAACAAACAAACAAACAAACAAAAAAGTAAATTTAGATGCAGGGAAAGCGGATTCTAGGTTCAGATTCTCTTAGGATGACAACTCAGGATTAATGCATATAAGAAACCCAGTACGTAACTGTCTTCAAAGATGAGTTGTTAGGACTAAACTAGTGAATTTGTCCAAGCTTATAAAAACTGGAATATATGCCAAGTGATAAAGGAGGAGGCCACTTTTAAGTGAAACTAGCATCTAAAGAAGTCAGTAGAGAGCCGTGCCTCTCACACAAAAGCAAACAAGGTGGTACCACATGATCACCTGTCTAGACATCCCTTTTTGCAACTGCTACAAAAAGATGTGCTTGCAAGGCCCGAATTGACGGCTTCGCTGACAGCACTAAAACACTCAAAACCACCTCAGAGCTGAGGACCCTGAAGCTTTCAAAGTTATTCTTGAATTTTAGTATTTACTGTGCTAGACAGCTAACTTGAATTTTTACAGAATGCAAATCAGATTGTAGGAGGCATTTAAATGTAGATGTTTTTACAACAGTGAAATATATTCAAATCAGAATATTTTGGTTCACTTACAAGCATTATTTGTATAAAATAATTTTTTACGCATAACAGAATTTTTTCAGGGTCTTTTGCAGGATGGAGAAAAACTGTTGCCCTTTAATTTCCATTCCAGCCATACTCATGCCTGGTCATCCCAACTCTTGTGAGATTTGTGACTGGAAGACTGAAGGCTGTGCAGGCCAATGACAACTATAATCACGTGAACCGTATCCAAGAGCCAATTTCTGACACAACTCTCTCATATTTTAAGTAACACCTAATAACTAAAAGCTGTAAGTTAAAACAGCTAGAATCCTACAAACGCTCTCCCCTCTTTGATAAAAATCAGATGTACAATGAACCTTTAGAGCATAATTCTTTAATGTAGCTTCTTGTGGAGTCTGAGAGGTAAATCACTCAGATGTGTTATCTGTATTTCAAGAAAAAAGTTAGACCGTATAGAGCTATATTATAGTCTTGATTTCAATTGCAGAGCACAATTTCATATACTGATGTAAAATGTTTCTGTATTATAGAAATCTGATTCCTGCTCCAAACTGAACACCATCACATATCCTGGAAAGAAACAAATAATAAACAACGTAAGTGATATATAAGGTACTGATGAAATTAAAATCAATTCTCCCTACCTCCAAATTCCCAAGGTTGTCAATCTTTGGAAGTTAAAATTCAAATTTTAGCTGACAAGGGCTTTTTCTAAATAAATAATCTGCCAATCTGTCATGCATATGGAGTATTTACATTTGCAAAATAAAGCCCATAATTTTCAAATTGCTATTACTCATTCACATTTCACATGAATGACAAGTAGAAACATCCTCCAACTCCTGTACGAAATACAGAGTATCTCATACAGTATTCACAGGCAAGAACAGGGCCCCTGAAGCTTTTCTATTACGTATTATAATATTTGCTTGGTGTAGGATAATTGGTTGCTAACAAATTAATTTGTTCTCCCTTTATCTATAGTTAAACTTGTTTTTGTATTCAAGCAAAGACATTAAACTTGGTATTTATCCAATCATTTGTTTTGGGAAGGCTTAAGAAAATCCCATGAGCTGTTTGAGTGATCATTTCCCCTAAAGAAATAAAACCTGCTACACAGCTATGTATACATTTCAACAGCTGATCTCAAGTTGAATGAACTTTGAAACCTGAGATACAAAGTCTTAAACCAAGAAGTACTGTGAAACAAACATGAATATAGCAAGCTGAAAGAAGAATATCAAGTGCTGAAAAATCTCCAAACTGGCATAGAATAAACAAAATTAAAAGGCAGTGATTCTCTCTGCCAAAACCAGATAGAAGGGCAGTAACCTCTAAAACCAGGTAATATACAGAAATCAGTGTAAAAAACAAACCTGTCACCAGACTGTACTCCCATGGGGAAACAGTAGTTAAGTTCTAATCTAGCAATGTTTCCAAGTCGGAGCACTATTCCGGCACCATAAGACCATCGGATATACTCTGCCAACTTCTGCAGGTGAGCTCTGGGACCATCACCTGAAAGCAAAAGAGCAGGAGAACAAGAATCAAAGTAAACTACCAAGGCGGTCAAACGCTAGCTGGATTTGCAGAGCTAGAAGACAGGCTTCTTCAAGCACCTCCTGCAGATTCCAAATTTATTTACTACTCGCAACTCCCATAAATGCCAAATACCTTGGACTCAAACTACTATGATTTCAGTCGGATTGCTGGTTGATCTTCATTTCCCACCACAGAGTACCTACTTGCATGAATCTGGAAATGAGTACTAGAGACAAAATGTCTTTAGTGGGTCTCTATCAGTTTTAAAGTTGATTAATCTGCTTTTCAATTGTGGATAAAGTGTCTCCGTCCCACGTGGATGCCACCTTTCTTCCATCAAGCGAGGCGGACATCAAATATCACTATACCCCAAAACTGACTGAAATTGTATTGAAAAATAATACACTAATAAACTGAAATACATCTTGTAAAAGGTTGGGGGTGGAAAGAAAAAAAAAAAAGTCACATTAGCTACCACACTCTCATCTACACTAGTGCCACCACTTTTTATTTAGTTCACCCGAGAAAACATTAGAATGCGACTAAAACATCATCCTCCAGTCTCCTTTTCGAATGGTGTAAGACAGTAGGTGTTAATCAATTACCCTACTGGTCTGCAAATATCACCAATTCACAGAGACTACTGTTACCACCCTAGCTCTCTTTCATACAAGTTGTGCTAGAATTTACGTGGAGAGCTAAAAAAATTACTGGCGATCTGTCAAAAATACAAGTTAATAGCAGAAGCTTTTTGACAGGTACCAAATTATATGCAGTAAACAAACTGCTCCCGAGTAAACAGATAGATAAAAACTCTCCTTCTTTTTGCTTTTATATGTATATGGAGAAGCAGGTTTTGTTATATACAATTCTACTGAGTCTTACCATAGTTAAGATTGCAGAGGTTTCCAGCATTAAGGAAGAAATGTGTTCGGAAAAGGTCTCCAAACCCTCCCCGGCCTGGCCGGAAAGGGAGAGGGGTGTATAGATGTAAGCCTCCAGCCCAGTACGCTTCTCCTCCCAAGTAATCACCTATTTAGGAAAAATGTTGGAATAAAAACATTCACCGTGGAAGATACCAAAAGAACAAGAACACATCCTTAAATTATTTTATATTGCACTGCTACCTCTTTTAAAACTCTTGCCACTTGCTTCTAGCTCTCTCCAACCTCACTACTATCAAGTAAAAAATCAGCACTTACACAACTCTTTAAACCTTCCAAGTGAATTGCCCTTTTTCTTTATTCCCTCACTGGAACAGCCTGAGGCATGCATCTACGTGTGGTTCATCAGAGACTACCTCCTGAACGCTTCTGAAATACTTGCCTTAGTTTTAAAAATGGGAAACTGATATAATGAAACAATTAGCTTTAAAATATACTGAATACTGAATCCACTGCTAACAGCATGTCAGCAGCACAGTAAGGGATAGAATTCAGGAAACTCCCGGCTCCCAAAATGCCTTTGTTGATCACATTACCTTTCCTCTAAGCTACCTGAACATATGCTGCATCAAACAGATTTAATGTGACTGTTGCTATAACCATCTTTCTGGAACTTTTTAAGCTTGAAGGTGGCTTACTAATTAAAAGTGACATACGGCAAGTCTGAACACACACTTGGTTTACAGAAGTAGCTCGTGGCTTAACTAAGAACTACCAGGATTTATTCCATTGTCAACCAATATGTAACGGCAGATAAAAGACATAACGCTTCTCAGATTCAAAGTGCAGAATGAACACAATTATTTTTAAGCTACACAAAGCTTACAGAGAGAATTTGACTCTTTGTTACACACTAATATTTACAGTATTGTCAGAGGAGTGGGATTTAAAAGTTTCAGACCTTCACTCTGGGGTCCAATGCTGTACATACTGAATCCACGCACGCTCGTTGGTCCACCAAGGTAAAACCTAGTGAACACAGTCAAAGTTAATTTAATGCTTCACTTGAAAGGACATATTTGAAAATATCTAGTCGTATTTCTAACATTGCTTTTCAGAGTTACAGGTAACTTTGTAACAGGCTTAGTAAAGTGTATTTAAAAAATACAAGAAATTAAATCTAAATGCTGATGCATTTGGTGAAAAAAATCATAATAAACGGAAGTATTAAAAATCAAAATCAGTTTTCCATGACTTACACAGATCAAAAGAGAAGGTTCCCCAACACTGAAGAACAATCAGAATACTGTCTGATTCTGTGTGTTGTAGTAATTTTGATAGAAATACTGTAGTTAAGATCTATCACATGTGAAGCTGACACTTAGTATTTACTGTAAATAAATCTAAGTCTAAAGGGTTTCTGCTAGTGATCTTCAAAAACAGGCGTTAGAGGGCAAAATTGCCTTAAAAGCCAACACAGTTACAATATGGCTTTACTTTTAAAAATACCTACAGTGTTACCTATGCCTGATAGAAAATTTTACAGGTGTTAAGCACCATATTGGCAGGCAGAGACACTACATAGCAAATTACACATTTATACTACCCCAATATGAAAATCAAATCCAGAAGGCATGGCTTAAGTACTAACATTCAATTAAAGCCAACTAGAAACTTATTTTATTCTCCTCAGAACCAGAACTGCTACTGCCTCTTTCTTCTGCTACAGGCTCTTCCTTATATATTACCTGGGTTGACTGAAAAACATTACAAAACATTTAAAAAACTTGCCTATCAGCTATACGGGATGGCTTGTCTCCAATAGGTACTAGCATTCCACCCCAAAGTGATGCTGAAAAAACCTTTGGAGAGGAAAAAGAAGTTGTTTATTAATACGTATTACTTAGTTTCCCTCAAAACAATATTAGTAACATCGCGCAGTTAACAGGCAGAGCTCCCGTTAGTCAGACAGAAAGTTACAGATGATCACAGTGCACGCATGGATGTCACACCATCAGTAATGGTATTTTCAGGAAACTCTTGATCATTGCTGCCCTCTTTCTTTTATGCAGTGCTACATCTTGAAAAAGTCAATACAGCACATTTGAACCAAGATATTTTCACAACAGCTAAAGAGAACACTCATCCAGCTCCTATTTTCTTATGAATTTACATGTCTTGAAATAAGACAACACCGCTGACATAAATTAGTCCTGGCAATTTTAAACCCGTAGGAGGCTAAGTCCAGCAAAAAGCTACCAAAAATGTACAATTACTACCCGTCTGGAAATTAGCCTTATAATTAAATGAAACCACCTTCTGCAACTCCCTATATTGACGTGAAATACACATACAGCATTACTGTTTATGCACACAGTAATTCTTGGGAGCCAAATCACTGTAATAAATACATTTGCTTGCTGCCTGTGTACCAACTAAAAGTACTACTGCCAGATGGTGAGCTCTATCGTCAATACCTAGGCTAAAGGTGTTGGATAATTTCTCTAATTTTACAACACGCTCCTGCTGCCTTCTGCCATTATCAGACATGAACTCATCGTGCGCATTATCTGGTCACACGACACACAGCACGTGCAATAGCCAGTCGCAGGCCGATCTCCACTCATGAGGAACGGATCACATGAAATTATGCACGTGAGGAGGTACGCTTCACTTTCAGTCACCCCATAGGCACATTAGCAGTCCTCTCTGCGCGGCCATGAAGCCATTAATTAATTACTCCATAGGAGAATATGCTGTCTTTGTTAGCTGAAGGTCAGCAAATACATGTCAGATGACTAGAAGTGCACTCATCAGGCAATGCCTTTTCTTCCACACGTGGAAGGTGCAAATATAATGATGCAATAAAAAAGGGGAATAGCAAATAGCCTTAAAATGCCCTTCTGTGTTGGCCTCGCCAGTCTAACTAAAGAACCGCATTGCACCGAGTCACCTAAGAATAAAAGCATGAAACAGCAGACTGACAGATCCTTACAGCATCAGGCCATTATTATCTGCACTACACAAGTCCCTTGGAGTTTTTCAGTTGTATTGTTGGCATAATGTTAACATTCCTCCAGTCTCCTAGAAATTCTTCATTATTCCAGTACTTCTTAAAAACCTTTCAAGAGGCAGAGATCTTCTCAATGCTTTTCTGTTCTGTTTTTTTGCAGTATTTTTTTTTAGCATGCTGGGATAAAAATTATTGTAACCTCTGATTTTTCAATTTTCATAACAGAAGTTGCTGTTTAATTCCCCATTCAGCTGTGATAAAAGAAGTCACACCATTATCTCCATGTGATAAAAGAACTTCTTTCTAAATACAGACAGAAATATTTCTAGTATATAATTAAATTATTACTTCACTAAGCAGAAAAACACCTCTTTCCACCTAATACTAGCTCTATGGAATTAAAGATGCCTGAAACTTAAGACCTCTATGTTCTGGTAAAAAGCTGGAGTACATTAAAAGTGAACTTGAAGTGGAGTTATCCAGTGTCATTTCCTCTGAAGGAAATATAGTTGGTATAAACAGGAACAGTTCTGCCAGCCAAACCAAGAGTTCTCAGTGATGATGGTACAGGAATTTGCTTCAAAACTGCACAGTTACTCCAAACCAAAGCACCACACCATAAAATCTGGGACATGCTCTGCCTACAGGGTGGCAGACTGGGGTCTCATAAACTTGTCACACTACCATGTGTCTTTCTGATTGGAACTTAAATTGTTCACTGCGCACAAATATGAAAAAGTTCAAAATGTGCAAGCTTAGTGTTGTAGTGAAATCAGCCTCACCGCTCTTCCCTAATAATTTTACACAGAAGAAACAATTACATGCTATGTACCAAAATTACAAGTCATATATTCATAATGACAAAAGAAAACTAAGCCAAGATCAGTCAGAATATTCATTCCCAGGTCAAAGAGACAGAACAAAGGCTGTAGTTAAGTTTTTGAATAATCACTCAAAGATGAAAAAGAACATGTCCAACATTACTTCTGAAAGGAAAACAGTTCATTTTGTTAACTGTGAGACAAGTCCTTCTTTCCAAACTGCCCACTTCTCAAGTGACTGTGCACAGCAGGAATGTCAAGTTAAAAATAAAGAGTATTTCACTTTCAAAAAAACAAATCAAGACATCTACACCATCCATCTTTCACTTCCTCAGATCAATTACTAAAATATCTTTTAAAAAATTACCGAATCCCAGAGAAGTTGCTTATTCAACTGAAATTCAAAATCCTCTTTTAGAAAGCTCACGTCTCCTCCTGTATAGCCAGCCAACTCCTGCAAAGATATAAGTTTAAAGAAGTTTAACCGATATTGCATGTTTCTTCCCCCCAAAAAGTTCATCATTTCTGCACCAGCATAAGCAGTATTTTCTGTACAAGAAATAGATAACACTGGTATGAAGACAACTGAATTTTGGAGCAATGAAAAACCATGCATGACCCTCAGAACAATGACAGCATTTTTCTCCCTCAAATATTAAACCAGGCTATTGCTTTCTAAACCATTTTGGAAATAACAGCAAAACAGAATGGAGTTGGAAAATTCAGCACCTGAAATCAAACTTCTTACTGTATTTACTGAAGACCTGAGAAGATTCTATTGTACTAAAGCAGCGCTGAAGAACAAGATAGCCAGTGCATTACACCAGTGCTAGCTGAAAATAACAAGCGACTGAATCCGCGTTAAGATGCAGCATCTAACAAATGATGTGTTAACTGAACCCTGAGTTATAACCACCTTCTCACTCAGAAACAGAATAGTTCACTGCTGCTTACAGGAACAGTAGCACTTCTAGTTCCAATGGTGTTTCAAAGCAATCTGCTTCTAAAGCATTGCAGAAGTAAATGCTTCGGAAGTATTAACCCATCCAGCAGAAAAGCCAGCTTGTCGAAAAGCCCAGAAAGTGACAAGAGTGCAAATGATTTTCTGTGCCAAAATGATACATGTGTATGCCTTTGAGAGTTATTTTTACCCAGTCTTTCATCTTTAATGCTAAGACTTACAAACCTTGTAAGTAGCAACAGGACCACAGTCTGGTAGCCTGACATTACAGTGTTAGAAAATGAGGACTAATACCTACTGTAAAGTGTAGAATAAATAGTCAGGGACAATGTATCTCAGCTAATAAATAATTTAATACTAATGGCAAGATAAAATGGCTATGCTATTTCACTGATGGTATACAAATGAAAATTCGCCACCATAAAAAAGGTTTCATGATTTTAAAAGGCACAGATTGTAAAGATAAAAAGTAAATAGTGGTCATCACTGTATCCTAGTCAATTTACAACTAATTTCTAACTTTAAACATTTTTAACAGGAACATCAGTTAGATAAATTAAGACTCACTCAAACACACTGAAAAAATCTAATATTAGCATAAGTGATTTAATACTACCTGATTAATTTTCAGCAAAGCACCTCGTCTTGGCAAGATTGAGGAGTTTCGGGAATCAATTACCATGGCATGCTGAAAAGAACCAAACAATTAATTTTAGGTTCTCTTATCCGTTGAATACCACAGAGAAACACTATTATTCTCCTTCAAAAACTCTGCAAACCGTGGAAGGCAACCAGAGCTCCAACTAAGGCTAGTGTAGCTTCATGGATTTGGGAACAATATACCTACAGACTAACTTAGTTATGAATTTAGAGGCCACACGAAATACATATCTTTTCGCCATGGTACACACCAGAAATATAGCAGCAAAAATGTCCGAGTGTAAATCACGAGTAAATTGTGACAGTAATTTGCAATTCCTACTCCTACAATTTGTAAGTTGCAAGTTAAAGATGACAAGTGATCAAAAACTGCTATAGCAAATAATATTTAGAAAGGGCACAGCAACTGTAGGATGAGGGAATTTACTGATCCTATTTTATACAAAACAAGAGAATTCTGCAAAAAGAGATGGCAGATGACCTGGACGGATGCCCTCCAGAAAGAACAAGCCAGCCTATGCAACAAACAAAATGCATCAGACAAGTATGAAAGTATGTTTTCTCTTTGGGCTTCCTGGATGACTCTGTGTGAATGACCAAATGCAGCTAAAGAAGTAAATCACACTACCTACTAAGACAAAAAGCTCCTCAGGTATCATTCTTAAGTATTAGATTACTCAAAACCACGTGTTTTAAAAAATTATCAGGAAAAAAGCCTTACAGAAAGAGAAGATTTAAGAGAGTGTCCACTTTCTTCTCGAACAGAAAAGGATGCTGTTCTAGCAAGGCAGCCAAGCTCTCTCCACACACCCTCCCACTTCAGTGTGTGATTAGTCTTCCAGATTGGAAACTACAAATAAAGAATTGCATAAGACATGAACATTTTTTTGCTACAAAATTCAAATAAACATTTTCCCCGAGAAATCTTATTCTCTAAAGTTTATTCATACATGAGTCTACACTTTTTCTTTCCAAACTTCTTGGATCAGAGAGAAATCCTTCTTCATTTCAGAGCAATGCTACTTTTGCTCCAGCCAGGAGAGTTTCTCCAAGTAGGTGGACACTATTTAATCCATCCCAAACGAAAAGTATCTTGAACTGGGCTGATACAGTGAGCTAGGCAACCAACTGTCTCTCTGAAATGCTACTTTAAACATTAAAAATTTGGAGAAAAACGCATTGGTATCTTTATATGGACAAAATTAGATTGAATTCTAAGAAAAAGACTAAGATGTATTACCTCTGTAATTTTAAAATTATTGAAGTCTTTTAAATAATGAAAAGTTAGCCCTGTGCACAAGTGTTTCAATCATTAAAAAAAGTTTAACAAATAGTTGCAAAAGCCAGCTGTGACCTGAATTAAATGTAAATGAAGCATGTGTTCTACAAATGCTTGTGCTACACTTACATTAAATTCTGTTGATATTCCTCTATCAGTTTCACGAAGAGAGCTCCAAGGGAACTGCCCAGTTACTTTATACAGGTTAACTGAAAAACTGAAACACAACATTACTGGTAGGTTTGAAAGTGAAACTATTTAAGTAGGTGGAGGTTTAACTTATCACAAAAACTTAAGAAACCAGCTCTGCTACATTATTAACAGACCCTCAGCAAAGGAATAAATGTAATTATCACTCAACGGAGGATCTTACTAATTGTTTTATACCCCTTCAATAAAAAAGACAAATACTCAAAAATGCATCCCCTACTTTCTTTCAAAGTTTCCAGGCTGTGGTTTGAAGAATGACAGGCCATATGAAGTTTCCTTTGTTCCATAGGAGAACTGGAAGGTTACCTTTTCTGCACGTCCAAAGAGATTTGGGAACTTCAGCCCAAGTACCTACGGAAAATAAAACCCAAACATTTCATACGGTTTGCTATCTTGCACCTTAATTATATGCTGAAGACAAGCATACTGACCCTAGGAATGAGAAATGAAGGTGTGAAAAAATAGAGGTAGCTGAATGTGTTTTTCATGTAAGTTAAGTTTCTCTTTGCTCTGGCAGCAAAAGCCATCACAATAGCACAAGTTACATTTAACCATCCAACTTCTAGTGCAGTCCAGCAGCTGCTGACTTAAATATGCATTCTCACTGTATCACTAGTAGTGCTAACCACTCTCAAAGTAGTGCAGCCACCCTCAAAGTCTGGGAGAATTAAGTCCTTGGCATAATAAGCAACTGCTCTGCAACTGCAAATTTTCCAGCCAGGTAGGGTTGACTGGAACCACAGGAATAAGCCAGTGGAAAATTATCAATACAGAGCCAGTCCCTTATATTTTTGTTTTGGGGAACAAGATACTTTTGCAGCCAGGCCTGATGGCAGTACAACATCCATTACAATTCTCCAGAAATCACAGTTAAATGCTTTTGCCTGTTCTGACAAATTCCTTGTATCCCTTTGGCAGCACTTATCCCTTTGGCAGAAAGGATGGCACAGGTTTCCTCCAAGCACAGACACTACCAGGACTGTTCTATTGTTGTGTATTCTATTGTAAAAGAATGTAAAAAAGATACCAAATCCCAACTGCCTTTGTCTAACAGTTACTGGAAGCAAATCAGTCACCTGAACTTTGTGATGATGGCTAACATGCAATTATTGAACTAACCAGAAACTGCTAGTCCAAATGGCTATTAAACATGAAATATTACATCTATAGGCTTCAAATGAATTTAAGGGATTAGAATAAATAACAAGTCTATTTAAATGTTAAAGAACCATAGCCTCTGCTGCCAAGACCAGTGTACACAAGGCACACTTTCATATCACTCAAACATTTTAATTCTCTGTAACAAATTAAAATTAAAGAGAAGGGGAAGCTGAGTACAAAAAGAGAAATCAAAGTAGCTTCCAGGCTGTTTTCAGATGCACTCAAACCAACAAGTAGGATTCCCCACTGGTATCATTCAGGCCACGACACCCTGGACACGGCTCTCAGCAGCGAAGCTGCATAAGCAGCTCTCAGCTCACCGAGTTCCTGTTCTCCCCGCACTCACACAACACCATCACCTGAGTCATGCAGTATCTTATCCAGGTTAAAAATACCCCTAAGAAGAAAAGGATGAGTCCCTTGATCTGGCTTATCTGCCAGCCCCAGGCACAGCTGCACCGCGCACATGAGGAGGCAGAATGGGTGCAGGCATGAGCACCTGAGCACACAATCTGCTTACACCAGCCCTTCCATTAAAAGCCGGTTAACAGAACAAGAGCATGGCTGTTACTTTTTGTGTCAATTGGTAAATATCTTTCACACAGCATTTTAACCTGATGCATCCTTAATTGAATCAAATGGAAACAAGTTCTGCGGTTTATATGGTTGGGGAAACCCTAGCAATTTGCAGCCCAGAATAACTGGTACTGGGTGATAATGGTGAAAACCGAGAACAATTCACAAGTCAAACATAAGGCATTTTGACTAAGAAGAAAAATGCTTTAAATAGAGCTCATAGAAACTAAATGCCAAAGTACTTAGTAATCTCTCCAGTAGATAAAGCGTCTTAAAAATTATCAAGAAATAATTTAAGTCATTAAAAAATTAACATACTGAGTTGGAAGCTACAGCATTCTTCCCTAGCTCAAAATAGGCTTTTGCTGAATGAAAGCCTGACTAATACAAAGGCTCTTTAGAGACAAAGGTCTGGCAAAGCCTTAGTAAAGCTGGATCAAGAAAATAATTTGGCTTGGATCAAGTCCTCACTTATTTAATCACCAAATTACTTGCTAGGTTTGAAACATGAAAGTAAGAGAAATATCAAAAGGAATTAATAATTATTTGGAATAATCCATACCATACTGCCTTCATTGTTGCCAACCATTGTGTTATAGCTTCCAGTGAGTCTTCTCAATTCTGTTACCTCAAAGGTTACATCTAAACCATTTGGAAGGGCATCATCTCCTACGTAAACAAATAAACAAACAAACAAACACAGAGAGCTATTAAAAAAAATGCAGGCAGGAGATGACTTGAATTATTTGAAAACTGAATTAAATGATACAGTAAAAGTCTACATTACAAAGAAAAATGGCTTGAGAATAAAGAAGTCATTTGGATGAGTGCAAATTTGGTTCAATCAAAGCAGGACTGGCTCCACTCATCAACACAGTAGTTTATTTATGAACTAGTAACCTACTATAGACGATGATGTACACAAATTCATACATTAGAATAAAGACAAATTAAAGTGATCCAGACATGGCAAGAAGAACGCTGCCACTCGGGCAGAGCTCCCAGTACTCTGCGGGTAACCGCTGAACAACAGAAACTGCCCAGCTCCCTCCGGGCTCCAGCGACGGCAGCGGTTAGAGGAACCTAATCCTCCTTGAAGCAACTGGGGCAGCACCTCATCACCAGCAACCTTTGGGATTGCACTGCGTTTCCCCTCTCAATAACACAACTTTCCTCTGCTGAAGAGAACAGCGATGAGCTTGAAAAGCAACCACAAGCCTGGAAATACCAACGGAGCCGTACTGTGAAACCTGCATACTTTCAGCTGCCCCATATATACCATGAGCCAATTTTTAATCACAAGCACCGATACAATTACTACTATTTCCTTAAGCAGCAAGGATGTGCTGATATAATATCAGTTATCTGTAAAACATGGAAGTACAGGACACATTTTCAAGCTTTTCCTCAAGTGCTCCACTGAAACTTTGGATTAAGGAACGTGTACTGTAATTATTTTAGTGCTGGAAATTCACTCATTTTTGCATGCATACAAGTAATATTTATATACATATACACAGATACATGCAAACACATCTTTTTCATAAGGATAATGAACAGAGACACATACATTCGTATATATAACACACACACGTACATCTAATATAAAGGTATATGAGAAAGTAAGTTACATACACAAAAAAATGTCCAACCTATGCCACAGGGAAATGTACATTATAAGTATGCATGTGTCTGTGTGTGTATGCGAAAAAAGGTGAGGATTAATGAGGCAATACATACCTTGACAGGTATCAATCAGAACCTCTACCTGTCTAAAGATACCTAGACGAAGCAACTTTTCACGGGCTTCATGCGATTTTCTCATCACCTACAGGATGAGATAAGTAGCTCAGTCTTTCAGGCTACCAAAAAATAACTAGGGTAAAATAGTTGAAATGCAGCTAAGTCATACAATATTCACAGATTTTGTACACAAAGACACATATATGCACCTTCCAATCAGATCACAACCACTTTAACGCTTGAATCTGTAAAGAAATAAATTAAATCCAGAGCATCTGGCTCAATTCCTACCTTTTGTGAGTGTGCATCCTAATTGTTACAGTACTTTAAGCCTATTCAAATAGATTTCAGTACTTAAAACTCACACACCTATTTACAGGGCCTGTGTTTTTGACAAGAAACCCAAACACCTTAATCTGTTCACATTTAGACCAATTTACAGGTCTAATTGCCAGCCATACTCCAGAAGGAATCACCACCTAAAAGTGCAAGGACATAGAGCCTAATTCACACTTTGATCCATTGGGGAGACTGGCATCAGTTATCTGTGCAGAGATCCAATAATTTCTCTTAAGCAAACTAACCAAAAGCGTCACCTACAGTCACAAACTCTCAACGGGAAGAGTGAAGCTGAAAAATATCTGAGATAACTGTTTGCAATCTCACAACGTCTTTCAGCTGGATACATCAGAAAATACAGTATCTGCCAGTATTTCATATTTAAGTTTGGCTTCCATATCACAAGATCACAAACGTCACAAGACTTGACAAAGCTGCCCCATGTCTGAAGGGGAGCCCAAAGCAGGAAAAACAGAAAATCATAACGTGAATTTTTAAAAAGTAGGTCTGATATTCAGTACAGTACTTACATCAATGAGATTTTTAGCCTTGAAAACATCAGAGATTTCATACATGATAATGTCATCTTTGGTCCTTCCAAGTCCGTCAAAGTGCACGTGCTGAACCACCACCTAAACAGATCAGATGTTTAACTGCAAATACTGAATTTACATCTAATAATGAGTACCAAAATCACCAATGCAGAAAAACATATTGCTGCCCAAGTGAAAACCTGAAGATTCCTAGGCTAGTTACCACTAACCTACGTTATCACAAATCAGTGCCGTCTACAATTCTGGAAAGTTGTTCCCTTAGCATGAAAATTCAAGAAAAAAGAATTGTAATGCCAAAGCCAATACTTGTTGTAGCAGAACAGATAGTAACAGACTGTAGCTGCTGGGATTTCAGTCCTCAGTGTTGTATGGACAAATAAGTCACTGCAGAAATCACACTGAGATATTAAAACACAAGAGACAAAACGTGTAGTTGGTCGTAGTTAGCTACTTCTTGTATCAGCTCCACATAAGCAAACAGTTAAAAGAAAAAACAAACCAACCTACAAGCCATAAGTATTTAAACTCTAACTATTAAAATTATTACTAACACTGGAGCATTGTAGTTAATGCATATTGAGATGACTAGCATTTTGAGGTTCCGTATTTTCTTAAAATCATTCATCATTCATTTTCTTAAAATAATCATCTGAGATAACTTGATCTTAAAAATTACAACACACTCCAGGTTAGCTGGTACAAATGGACTACAGTGACTGCGTTTCCCTTATGTTTCCAACCTTTTCAGTGTATGAAAATTTTAGGAGTAAGTGTAAAAAAAAATAAAAAACCTGCAAATGCTTCACATATTCACATATAATAAAATAGGAGAATGAGAACAACCTAGCATTACTGCAAATCGCTTAAAAACCCCTATCAGAATATATACACAATGAACTAAATACAAACCAAATGTTATTACCAAGTTTCTAGTGAGGATGACTCTGAATAGCATAAGGGAAAGGAAAATTTTAATAAAAACTAAGATAACACATGGTATCTCACACTTCTAGCGTGACTAAACATATTGTGGGCCAAGAGAGACATGCTCTTATATGTGAAATATTAAAAAAAAAAGTTACCATCCTCTGCCAAAGTTAGTATTTCCCTTAGTGACATAACTCACGTGGTAGCAGTTTACCCTAACCTGGCTAATACCGCACCCTAGCAGATTAAGGACAGTTGCTTGCTTTGCTCCTAAGCACTGTTGCAGAAGCAGTAGTCGCTCACGAGAGAGAGGGGAAAGTAGCATCTGGAAACAGGTCTCTCAGCTCAAAGCTGAATTTTACTAACAACTCCTGTGGTAAGGAAAAAAGGAACTGGAACTAGGTAACGTCAGATTAAATTCACAGGATTAAATTTAAATCTTTCACATCTTAAACCATAATTCAGAAAGTTCCCTCAGGAAAAACAAGCAAGCAAGGGTGCCAAGGCATTTCTCAGGATGTTGTTCAGGTACTTACATCTTTGTTTTCAAGAATTTCCTGCTTGGGCTCAGGTTCAACCTCAACCAGTTCAGCTTCCTCTCCCAAGGCACCAAAGTCTGGCCCACCCATTGGAAGAGGCTCCAAACTCTGAAAGCATAAAAGAAAACTGCATGTAATATGGTATGTGAGTTGTGATTTATGCCTTTTGCAAAGGAACAAGGCAATGGTTCTTGACGCTGTGCTCATCAGATCGTGAGGGCATAAAAGCAAAAGAGAAGAACTTAAAAGGGGGGGGGGAATTACCAGCACACTTGTAACTTACCTGCTTGCTGAAATTTTTAATGAAAGCTGAATAGCTTCCAAATTGAACGATTTCTCAAAAATAATCTGCACTCTTCCAAAAACAACCTTATTTTTGATGCACGCTTCCTGTGTTAAAAATGAATTCTACCTTCTTTAAAAAAATTTAAAAAATCAGGGTGTCACTACTTAGTTTGGGTTTTTTGGGAGGGAGAGGAGTGTGAATGTTGAACAATGGAAAAAAAAAAAGAAGGTGTTTTCAGCACGTTACTTTGCTTTGCATATATTTATACGCTTTTATATTTTAATATTTCTTTTAAAAGTGTCATTCCAAGTAATGCTCAAGCAGCTCAGGCCTTATCCATCAGAGGTGAACATTTTAATCAAAATGGTTTCCAGCACAGCACGGCTTTGTTTATACCTGAAAGAGTCCTAAAATAAGACTTATCAGAAGATAATGGATTCAAGCACGGGTGAATAGAGGGTTACCTGCAAAAGCGGAGGTCAGGACTGGATAACTCAAGTAAATCTACTTTTAGTCTTAAGTCACTAATACAGTACTTGCTCCATTATTTAAGGACAGCTGTTTTGCTAGAATAGTAAATTGCTGTTACATATCAGAATCCAGTTAAATGAAGACAGAATCCTCTCTCACTCACTCCCAATAATTTTCAGGCAAACATGAAACACTATCCACACAACACTGTGTATCAGTTTATACTGCAGATGGGTATAAAACCAAGAACATGAGAAAAAAAATTCAAGTAGATTTTAAATCAGTCATGGTGATTAGATACTCTGGAGACTTAACAGTCTTAACAGCAATACATTCCTCAGTCTAATTAAACACTCTGTAAAAGCCTGCTGGTTTTCAACAGGCGCATGGGAAAGAGGTTTTCTACCTGGGATCTTGAGGAATCATCCAGACCATTCTTAGCCCCTCCAAATAAGTCCGTCGCTCATTATCTACACCACTTTTAAACATGCCTACGCAGGCTCCCCACAGTTGTTTTAAGGGGAAAGTAGTTTAACTACCAAATTAACAAGATATTTCACCAAATGGACTTAAGGTTTGCACTGCGATTCCTCTGCTTTACAGTCAGCAGCTCCACTGACCTTTTTTACATGACACCGATATTCTTACAGCCTGACTTTGTCGTACCCTGTCTCGCACGACTCTTACACCTTTCCATAAGGCGGAATACTCAATAGTGGGTTGCTCCTCTAAAATTATCCTCAGAAATGCTTCGCCAGGGAAGAACCGAGGCACGGAGAAATCAGTGCTTTCCTAAAGTACGTCAGAGCCTACAGAGCCTTACTCTTAAATTCTTTTATGGGGTTTAAGACGGACTTTTTCTGTGACTGTTATCACCCACTGCTTCTTGTCCTGCCACAACAAAATCTTCACTTTCCTTCTTCAGGCAACGGCATACGGAGTCGGAGACTGATGCTCCCATTCGCGCCAGCCTCCGAGTGCTTTGAGATTTTGCTTTTTAAGCCATGTTTTTAAGCGATGACTGCTGTTGACCGGGGCAAGCGCGCACCTACCGCCTCCGCTACTCACGGCGGTTGCAGGGGAGGCTTCTCTTGGCTTTGTGGTTTGGTGGTTAGGGGAGTTTTGGGGTTTTTTTGTTTGTTTTTCCCCCCCCTTTTTTTTTCTGTTTTTATTGACCCACCCTGGCTCTTGCCAGCACCACATACACCCTCCCCCCCGCCCCGCCCGTGGCAAGGTCAACCACGACCACCACCGGAAAGGAAGGAAAAAAAAGGCGAAGGGCACCGGGACCGGCCTTTACCCTCCTCCCCGGCCCCCCCTCGCCGTCCCGCCACCAGCCGGGCCTCGCAGACGCTCCTGACAGGACGCCCGGTACCGGCCCGACCCCACCGGGAACGGAGACCCGCGGTGCCGCCGCCCGGGCCAGCGCGGAACCCCTCGGGGAAGGAAGGCGACGGCAGCCCGGTCCCGGTCAGTCGCGTTGCACTCGGCGGAGGAGCGGGGCCGGCGCTCGCCCTCGCCACGGGGCCTGGCCCGAAGGTCGCCAAAGGCGACCTTCGGGCCAGGCCCCGTGGCGAGGGCGAGCGCCGGCCGCGCTGGCCCACCCTCCGCCGGGCCCCTCTCCGCGGCGCTTACCCGGGCGTGGACGGTGCCCATGGCGGCAAAGGGCGGCGGGGCCGGGAGGGCTGAGGGCCGCTGGCGCTCAAGGCCGCGCTATGGGGGCGGCCATGACGGGCAGCCCCACCCCGGCTCCCATTGGCCGGAGGAGCCGGAAGAGGCGGGGCGAAGCTTGCACCGCCCGGCTGCTTCCTGCCGGGGGTGGCGCGCGCCTGCGCAGGGCGGGATGAGGCTTTTTTTGGGGGAGGAAACGGCTTTTTGCACCGGTAAATGAGGCGGTTGCTGGAGGCGAGAGATCGAGTTAACACACCCCCCACCCCCCCAACTTCTTCCATTTTTGGAATTATTTCTGCTTAAATACAAAAAGTTCCTCATAAACACCGGGGGTGCAAACAAAAGGTTTAAATTAAGATGACTTACAAGTCCAGCCATCGCATGACCAAGCGTCTCTCAATGATTAGCACACCAAGTTATTACTCTTAAAAAAAGGCGCCTCCCTACCATTAAGCATTTTAAATGTTCAGTGCAGTTAACACCTTGTGATTTAACGTCTACTAGGTCAGTTATATTCAAGAAAGCTTTGGAAACGTGATTACAGAAGAGACTGTCTTTTTATTTTAAAAAAAGGAGACAAAACCACAGCTGTGCACAACAGAAGTTAAGGTTGACTTAAATGTAATTAATAGAACTACTCCACTTCACAGAAAGGAAGCAAAACCTGGTATTCCTGCTTAAGTTCTAACACATAGTGGTAAAACTAACATTTTGCAGAACGTCATAAAAATTAAATTATAAAGAGTTTGAAGTTACAAATAAAGACAATATAAAACAGATCTTGTATCTTTTAATTGTATTTAGAGTAACATTGCCAACTTTTCTTACAAATGCAAAGATATATACACTGCAGAAACAAACAAACAAACAAAAGAATTGAAGGAAAATAGCACCACTCTCCTGTAGTATGGAAGTAGACAGCTTGACGCTTTCTACCCTGTCGCCCACCATTCTAAAAATCAACTTTGATGCTGTAAAATTTAGCGCTTCAAGCTTAGGGAAATCACAGCTGAGAAACCGCTTAAAGCCTGGTGCGATTCAGAAGTGCTGACACTTCGCTAGTTGATGGCCTTCACCCTCCCAACTTCCCTCTCCGGAGCACCACCATCTAACCAACGCTTCTCTGCATCCAAGGCGCTTTCAGGAGGTACCTGTAAAGTCTCATCCCATTCGTGCACCCAAGTCACACGAATGAGAAGCCTTCACACATCACACGCCTGCCCCTCAAACACATGCATAAACCCAACTTGAAAGCCATCCTTGTTTCCTTCTACTTCAAAATAAAAAAATGTACAAGGCATAACAAAAACATTCAAAGAATAATCTTAACAGTTATTTACTTCTTATGTATTCATGCACTAATGTGTTGTCTTTATTAAAATTATGCAGAAGTGGTTTGAAATGCTCATCGCTCAATACAGAGATGATTTGGCTGACTCTCAGCCCATTACTTGAGACCTTTGCACAGCCGCCTGGATATCGATGCTTCCCCTATGTCTTAGACGTTTGCTTCTTCTAACAATTGGTCTTGGAAAACTTCCTTTGGATTCTCACACCTCAGTGAGACAGGAGGAACCTGTTCTTTTCTTCCCTCCTTTAGCAAGAGGGAAGTGAAAGAAGGGAAGAAAAATCTCTCAAGTTGGAAGGGAAAAAAATGATTGAGAAAGATTAGGCAGCAATTAGAGAGAAGACCTAAACATCATTCACCACTTGGTATACGTTAATTTTTGTTAACAACTTCTGCGAAGTTTAACACCTTCTCAAATTACTGTTTGCTACAAATCACAGTCACTATTTTACCTACTTTTCAATATTTAGCCAAGTATTAAGTCCTTATTAAGTATAAAAAAAGTTCTCCGAAATCACTGAAACTGTATCTCTTTACACTTCAGGGAAGCATGTCCCATTTCTTGTATCTTTTTCCTTTGAAATATATGAAAAGGGAAAAAGCCGTACATGAGAAGTAATATGAACTGTGGAACATATACAACCACCTAGACTAACACTGTCCCTACAGTATCTCATGCAGACAACTTTTCCTTGAACACAACACTATGTTTAAACGTAAGGCAAACAGACACCGGAGGCCACTAAAAAGCTCATTTGTGTATTTCCCTTTGCGAAGTAAAAGTCCAATTTCATTTAAATGCTATAAAAGTAATCCTAACACATAATATTGTTGAGAATTATATTTTTAAAAAGCTTTTGCTATTGATACTTGTTTGTCTAACAATCTGTTTACAGAATTTACATTTTTATGCTGTAAGTAGATTTTTTTTAAAAAAAAATTATTTCCAGAGAGACACTGTTTATTACAAGTCTTACTACAGTTGGTTGAGCTGGTGCTTTGACAGAATTGTAGCCTGTTACTTACTACAGCAGCCACTGCTTTTATAATCCTTAAAACAGTAGAATTCCCAAGGCAGATTTGTCAGGAAACTGTAAACAAATAATTTTCCAAGATTTATTGGCAATAAGCAAAGTGATATTTAGTCCTTTAGGATTTAAATTTCTCTGCCCAATTGGAATTTTGGAAGCTGTGGCATCTACTTCCAAATTAATACTCTGGAGCAGTATGGAAACTTGTCTCTGAGGAAGAGTCAAAATCTATTTCCAACCCAGACTCATCAGAATTTGGGAGAAAATTAGGATAGGAGTTTAAGTCTGAATGCTCCTGTGTGTTAGCAGAAGTATTTTTGATAGCTGAGCGCATGAAGCATGAAGATTCCCAGAGCCAGGTTTCAAGGTCTGCAGAAGAGCGAGGCATTTTAAGATGGCAGTATGAAGAATGAAATTCCACAGTAGAGGGGACAGTTTGACATTTTCGTAGTGATGCATAATTGCCTCTCCTGTTAAAAAAAAAAAACCAAACAAAAAAAAGGAAAGAATATTATTCCTCTTTCAATGATGTTTCTATTACTGGTCAGATGTCTGACAGGGAATCTTCACACATAAGGAAGTACACTAGAGGAGAATGGTTAATTCTAAATGCATTTAGTGAGTTCAAATACAGGACAACAGGAAAAGGATCTTAAAACAATCATATCTAAAAGCAAGGTACTCCGCCATTATGTGTTATCCTCAAAGGCAGGTATAAAATAGCCACATTAAGTCACACCATTCTGATGAGCTCAGAAGGGCAGAGCCAGTTCTGTACATTACCTCTTAAATAGTCCTGATCTCCCCCAGGCTATCCACTTGGAATATTTGCCGATTTACCTGTCACAGCACCAACTGAACATTAACAAGAATAGTCTGAACATTTACAAGTTGAGTGGCAAATGTAGTTGTTCAACTTCCCAAGTGCCATCTCTGCATTCCACTTCACAACAAGCCAATTATCACCAACCTGAACAGCTGGAACAGAACTTTCCTACACTCTAAAAAAAAAAAAAGCAAAAAAGCACCTGAATCACCAAGTTAGTCCTTTCCAATCTGAGAAACAGGAAACTGAAGTTGTTACCAAGAATACCCAGGTTTTTCTTTAAAGTTCTCTTTCCTCCTTTGCAGTGCTTTTGGGGAAAAAAAAAAACCAAAACAACCTGCAGCGCCCCCTCTCAAACACAAGAAAACCCAACTCATCATACACACACTTCAGCACCAGTTTCCATACCTGAAGTTTAGGTGCACTAGAAGATACCATCCACCAGGTTAAGTTTCCTAAAAGGATTTTCAAACTGCAAACAGCGCAAATTTTCATGAAATGTGAGTTTGATTCCAAAACAGAAGCTACAACTGATGACATAAGGGGAAGAATGTAAAAAATGATGGTGGGGAAGAGGGAGAGGGCAACTCTCAATTCCAGCAATAAATCCACTTTTTAGCAGTAAAATCTAAGCTGAATATTGGTCTTATTCATTTTGTGAAAGTTTGCAGAGCTCCTTGGACAAATACTATACTCCCCAGCAAAAAGTGAAACAGTAATGGTATTCTTCAATTCATACTGAAGCGAGTTGTCACTGATTCCTCCACACACATAGTGCTACAAAGTTTAAGAAAAGTAAGAAGTCTGAAAGGCTAAATCTCACACCAGCCTGGCAAGAGAAGTATAACAAACCTAGTTACAATCAGGTTAGAGTAGAAGTTTCTCTTCCATGGAAATAGAGGTTCCTAAAAATTCTCCGCATGCGTCATTTTAATTCTTCCCAACTATCTTACAAGACTGTCTTTCATATTCATCTGCTTTTTAACTCTTACAACCTTTCCTGTCCAAACTCCTAAAAATCTAGTCTTTCTCCCACTGTTTTCCAGTTCCTATCTGCTACATCTAATTAAGAACATCTTGAGCAACCATTTCCTCCTCTTCTGCCTAAATGCTCCAGCTATGGAGGAACAGAGAAGAAACAAGGTCTCTGTTCTCAGCCCAATGCTTACACTATAATCCATCCCTCTCCCCAAAAAGCATAAGCCTACCAACAGGCAACACCTCTTAATCTACAATATGTAGCAGTCATTGATCAGTTATAAACAAGAAGCACCAGAAAATATACTTAAGAAACAATTCTAAGGATTAGGAGGAGTGAGAACTGTTTTGTGTTACCTTTGAGAAAGTTAAATCCTGTTTTGAAAGAGAAACTTACCAGTACTTGAAGCTCTGACAAAAGAGAGAATTTCAAAAAATGCATCATTTGCACACAGCAGCGCTCCACTTTACCTGGATGTACAGAACAGCTTGCTTTTCGCCTGGGAATAAACTGTGCCAGCTATCCGACAAAGCTGTTCCTGCATCCATCGAACATCAGCAGGCATGTCAGGAAACCAGTTTACTAACCTACAATTAAAACCAAAATACAGGTTGTTCTGTAAGCAGCAGACTCAATCTGTGTTATATTCTTACATATTACATCCAGCATCCAACAAAATAACACAGCTTTCGTTCTCCCCAAGTTAACTCCCCCACCAAAGTCTCCAGGTTTTCCCAGCCTCTCCAAATTTCCATCTAGTCCACTCATTGCTTTTCTACAAGCTAAGAAAAAGGGCATCATAGGCCACTGCATTTCTGATCTACGCTGAGCCGCTGACCAGTATAAGCATTCCACACCCTGCAACCAACATTTAGAAAGTCTGCAAAAAAACCCTGTCTCTGAGACCTCTCTCTGCGTGGTGGGAACTTTCTAGTCAGTTTAAAAATCAGGTGGGAGAGGAAGAAAGAACAAAAGAAAAGCACAATGGAAGAACAAATAGAAGGCAGAAACAGAACAATGTCACAAATGTGGGGTTTTTTTCCCCTTGTGACACTCTTAAGAGAAGTCAGTTACATGAAAGGGAGATGAGGGGCAAAACCACACATTAAAATTGTTGAAACTTGCTTCCTCTCCATCCACCAAAAAATGTCACAGAAGTGGCACAAAAGAAGTGGCACAGAAACAAAATATTTTACTGGAGTTCTACGTGGTTTCATTTACAGAACATTTGATTTCTCAAGTATTTTTTAAAGATAGTAACGACATCTGCTGTTCAAGGACTGGAATTCTCTTAAGCTAGCACAAAACTTAGGGGTCACGGTGCGCTCATTTAGCATAATTTCTCCCTTAAGACAACTGAAAAACCGCTAAAATTAAGCCCTATTTCAAGAGCACAACTTTCATTCAACCTAAACAAACCCAGTAAGAAAATATATATGCCGAGTTAACACTGGATTTCACTCCTGACTTCAGAAAGAAGCTAAAGCATAAGAGCTGTCTGGGTAGAGTTCAAATACCACTGCAGAATATAGCAGTAAAGAACATGCTCCCGGAAAACACAATTAAGGGTGCTTCTTTTAAGTAATTACAAGACAGCTACTACTAATAAAAGTTGCTTAGAAATCTTAATATCCTTAGGAGGATGCATTACGTAGGTAGAAATAATGGTCTTTGGACAGTCACCACTTGAATTCTAGAATATGAGAATGTCTACAACACTGAATACGCTCTCAATGACTAAATTTCCAAAAGTGTAATAGCTCTAAAATGGTTTATTAAAGTTCTTTACCGTAAAGCAACAGAGTAAGCTGACTCCACTGGTAGCGTATATGGTAGCATCAGATAGGATATCATCCGCATTGGAAAGAGTTTAGAGAACTGAGCGTAGAATCCATTCTGTTCTTTACAAGCTTCCTGCAGTGCTTAAGAATAATTATTTTTGAAAAAGATGTTAGACTATTTGAAAACAGTTTAAATAATTTGCTCAAAGTTTGGTAATCTTCAGTCAACGTTATCAAGTGGTAGTGAATAAGGCTCAGAGAGAATTCATCTCACAGCACTCTTCCCATCAACCTTCTCTATGCTATTTTAAAACATGGGAAACGCAGGCTCATACCACAAGGACAAAAGGCATTACCCAGAACTTTAAAGCAATACATCCAAGAACTAATTTTTAATAAGAGGATGTAAAGTTCACTTCTCCAAAAATACCTATGTATTTTAGATAACACTCCTGCCTTGTTAGAGACTCTGTAACTCTAAGGAGTTTGTTTAAATTCTAAATTTCCGCATGTTCCAGTTGTCACATAGTTGTAAGAACTATCACACTTCAAATTTTGTTCTCTTAGGTCACCGGGATCACAAATTTCAGATCTTGAAAATACCCATCAGCATCCACAAAAAAAGCTAGGTAAAAGTTATAGATTAAAGAAATACCAGAAGTGGCTTTGGTCTATTAACAGCTTATTAAAAAAATACAGAAAAGCCACAGAATTGGAAATCTACAGAAGTCTGTTTTAAAAATAACATGGGGATAACCAGTGTTTGGATTTAAGATTCAGCTTTGGTGTGAAATACATGCTTACAAAAATACTGTGCACATATAAAGTTTATCTAAGACCAAATGAGAATTCAATTCATAACTCTACACTGTTGAAAGTAGCTCCTTCCTCCTGCTTCAATCTTATTTCTGTAGCTAAATCAAAATGTACATGTTCACCTTTAATAAGTATTTAAGGAACTTTTTTTGGGTTGAGCTAGTCTCGAATATCACAAGCAGTTAAAAGATTAAATAAAAGGCATCTTATGCAAGTTACAAGAGTAAGCAGGGGAAAAATAAATCAAAGTTTGCCACTCAAAGTTACAGGAAACAGTCTGAAGAATGTACCTTTACGAAGTCTAGGAGGTAGACTCTCAAATATGCTCTTCTCCAAAGGCCATGGATTTTGCTTCAAGTGGTCGTTAAGTACTTCCATTTTCAAAGTTTCTACTTTGTTATTTTCCATAATTTTCTTTTTCTTCATATGGTCAATGTGTTGTGCAGCCTCATAAGGGTTTCTTTTTGTGAAGGACAAGTGGATATCAATTGAGTCATTCAGAATACCTGAAAGAGTCAAGAGCTTCCACTTAGGCTTGATCCACGGGTGTTCAGAGTACCTGTACAGTACCTGTAATCTGTGTATCTGTACAAAGGCCTATCCTGAGGGAACATTATCTACCCAATGTCAAATATACTTGCTCTTATAATCCCACAAATGTTTAATCACACTGATGAATAATCCTTTGCAGGTTTACTTTAAAACAGGTTCTAAAGAAAAGGAAAAAGCAAACAATTTACTGAAACTGCACTGGACACATATTGTCGTTTACCAAAGCCGGTTTACAGCAAGAAAAACAATTTAAAGGAGAGGAGGAAAACTCTTAAAAAGAGTTCTCTTAAAAGGAGAAAACACTTAGAACATATCAATCATTTGGGAAACCTGACATGGCAGGTATCACGTGATTACTTTGAGGCAGTGCTACAACAGGGTGGAGAAGGAAAGCAAGGGTACAATATTGTTTTAAGATGCATGAAAGTACAGATCTAAATCAACATTGGTTGTCTTGCAAAACCGGTGCCAATTAAGAAATAGCACTGATAATTACTTTAGAAACAAGCATTAGATTATGAGCACAAAGTGAAAAATACAAGGGTATTTATATGCAGTTTTCAGAAAAGCATTATAAAGTTATTTTTACATATACATATATATATATAAAGACTAGCCGGCTACGATCCATACCTACCTACAACAGAACCTATATCATACTTACAATTACTCCTAAAAGACAAATGTCAAAAGCTTATACAGTGAATTTAGCAGAAAAGTTATCTGAAGTGTTACAGATGTGGGGAAAAAAACCCTAACTCCTACAGTTGAAATAACAAGAAAGAACATACATAATGAATGAGTTCGGAAAGGTTATTATTGTCACTGATTAAGCTTGAAGCAAGACAAACTTGTGACAGAATAAGAACAAAGGTGATCACAAGATCAGTAGTGTGAAAAAAGAAGGACAATAGTGCAATACACAGAGGACGTGGGGGACAAATGCTGAGGAAGAGCTGCAAGGAACCTCAGATATCAGTGCAAGATGGAAACATACACACAGGAAACTTGTGGGTGCAGTACAGCAACAGAACCCACCTTAGCACAGCCAGCCACAAATTACAGGCTTTTTGTACAGCTCGTGCTTTTAATAAGCTAGTAAAAGGTATAAAGCAAGACTCTCATTAAATACTTAATAATATTACTAGAAAATCAAATTCTCAGGCAGAACCATGACATTCTCTAACAGAGAAGAAAGTTCTTCCAAGAAAACTTGACTATTTAATGTTTAGTTATAACAGAGTACAAGCAGTGAGCACACCAAGCTATGGCTGCGTTACAATACTGCAGCTGGTACTGTCTGTAATAGTGCAGACATCATATTTCAGTTTGGACTGCTCTAATCTGACCCAGTACCAATTTGCTTCTGCATTCAAAGACTACAGGGTCTAGGCATATTTAACACATGGTTAATTTCATGCTAATATCAAGTTACTGTCTTTAACTTGTTTGTCTCAAAGTGTGCAGAGCAACAACATTTATTAATATACAATTCTTTCCAGACTTATCTGGGTCCCAACAACTGCTACATTACAAGTCATCATCTTCTAAAGTTTTTCGTGAGTCTGTGGCTGAGTTTATATTGTTGTTAGCCAACTCCCAGTTCTGGACTATAAGGCTTTACCTAGAAATTCACTTGGATGATAGCAGAGAGGATGTCCTGGTTTCCACTGGGATAGTGTTATTTTTTCTTACCAGCAGCTGGTATAGCGATACATTTTGGATTTAGGATGAGAATAATGTTGATAACACACTAATATTTCAGTTGTTGCTAAGCAATCAAGGACTTTTCAACTTCTCATACTGGCGTGTCAACAAGAAGGCAAGGGGACAACCAAAAAGCTGGGAGGGGACTCAGTCAGGACAACTGACCCAAACTAGCCAAAGGGATATTCCAGACCATATGAAGTCATGGTCAGCATATAAAGCTGGGGGAAGAAGGAAGGGGAAGGGACATTCGGAGCTATGGCGTTTTGTCTTCCCAAGTAACCATTACGCATGATGGAGCCCTGCTTTCCTGGAGATGGCTGAACACCTGCCTGCTGATAGGAAGTGGTGAATGAATTCCATGTTTTGCTTTGTTTGTGTGCAGCTATTGCTTTATTTCTTAAACTGTCTTTATCTCAATGCATGAGTTTTCTCACTTTTACTCTTCTGATTCACTCTCCCATCCCAGGGGGGTGGGGAGCACAGTGGCAGTGAGCAAGCAGCTGCATGGTCCTACTTGCTGACTGGGATTAAACCACGACAG
The DNA here is from genome assembly GCA_013398295.1 of Chionis minor. Taxonomy (NCBI): domain Eukaryota; kingdom Metazoa; phylum Chordata; class Aves; order Charadriiformes; family Chionidae; genus Chionis; species Chionis minor. Next base: position 200,600 of record VZSF01006297.1, read on the forward strand.
AGGAGGTGATACGAATATACAGGTTTTACAGGAGTGGGAAACAGTAGCCTATTCCCATCCTGAAACCAATTCCCATTAATCATCCCATCCCATGATTAAACCAAAATAAAATAATATTATTTCCCTAGAATTGGAATTCTTCAGTAATTTCACTTAACAATACCTTAACATTCACTTCACGCAAATTTGATGGAAATCCAAAATTCAATTTCTGTGTGGCTGTACAACTTACCTTAGGTGAATAGTTACTACAACGATGTGACTACTACAAGTAGTAAACTTATGATCCCTTCAAAAACCTCAAGGACCTAGCCCCTTCTTAGCTACGTACAACCCACTCACCCTTTTTTTTTTTTTTAAGCTCAGGTCAAGACCACATCATCAATAATTATCCACAAATGTAACATACCATTCTCTTTCAAGAATTTAAGAGCATCTGAATATCCTTGCTCACAGATCTCTCCTAGGACCTGCAAGCACAGGGTAAATGAGTCAGACAAAAGGAGATTCAACTTAAGGTCAACAGTTTGCAGAATGAAAAGCCACTTCCACCCACCCTCTGTTCTTGTAAGAAAAAAAATTTACACTAACAATTGCTATAATTCAATATTCAGGTTAATATGCCTACTGTGATGACACAGACATGATCACGCGTACATGAACTTATCTTTCAGCTATTACAGATGCACTGAATTATTCACCTAAAAGGAAAGCATTCTGACAGTTTATGAGAATTTTCCCCCCTTTTTGTTTCTTTGACTAGCCTTTCAGCAGATCCAAGCAACAATGAAACAGGGTGGCCTGGAATACGCCAATTCCCCTCCTTCCCTCCCAGTGCTTCCCGCTTCCCAAAACTATGAGAAGTCAGCTGTGCAATTCTTATGCTCAAACTCAGATTTAGTCTTCCATATGAAAACATCTTTCACCAGATGCAACACCAGCTCACCTACACAGTAGTCCTAGACAGAAAAAAATAAAAAAATTAAAGCCTACATAAGTAGAATATAACTTTTTTCTTCAAGCGGTTGAAAAGCCCTCAATTAAAAAAAAAAATCTCTAGCAGTCAGGAACATTACTTGTCTGTAATACATCCCAAGCCAACTGGCAATTCAAGAGAATTTCCCTCATCAGATCTGCAATTAACAGCGCTTAGCAAAGTTTAAAGGCAACCTGCCTGTGTGAAGTACTGATTAAGAACTTTACAAAACCATAAAGCTTTAGAACTTCTATGTTCTGAAGCACCTGGTTAGCTGGTAAACATGAAAATACTAGAAACTGACAGTTATCAATTTAGCAATGTTGATTTTATGATTGAATCCTATGCTAATTCCCAAATAAATACTGAAGGCCAATAGCAGGACATGCATTTTCAGTCTGAGAGAGACTAAAAATAAGGAGAATGAAGACAAACTATGAAAAAATACAAACAAGAAGAGAAACATCACCAGAAAAATTTATATGACTAGATGAAATGCTAAGATTACTGTAGCTTTCTGCAAAAACAAGGCTTTCATATGCAAAGATGTTTTAGTAACTACATGAAGGCAGTGCGTTACCTTAGGTTCTGGTGGAAAGAGAGCTTGTGTTAAACGATAAAGGTTCCCCAAACTGAGCTGAATGCTGGTGTTGGTCACATTCATTTCATGGAAGTTGGCAGAATTTCCCTTTGGACAGATATCACACTCCCCAGCAAAAGGTGAAACTGTGATGGTATTCTTAGACCCATAGTGAGGCAAGTTGTCACTGATTCCTCCATCCACATAGCGCTACAAAAATTAAAAGTAGTAAGAAGTTGCAAAGGCTGAAAACATCTAACTAGCAGATTTCCCATGCAAGAATTAAATAGCACTTAAGACTGTAACAGAACAGCCTCTGCCTATGCTCCCAGGCTAAACATTTTGAGTAGCATGCTTTGTCCTCTAATACCAGTCAAAAAACCCATCTCTACCTATAGTTACATACACAACCTAAGGGTACTCTATCTGGGATTCTGCTGAATGTTTAAGAAAGAGCAAGTCCATTTTAAATATCATAATCCTACATAACACGCATAGAAAGAGTTGCGCAGCCATCTCCTCTTCCTCAAAGGAGAGCACCAAGAGCTACCAGAGTACTTCTTTAGAAAGAATATTAGTAAAAGAATAGCTCTACACTTCAAAGCTCAAGTTCCATGATACTAAACCATTCAGTTAGCATAATTTTAAATTACTCTTATTCTTAGCAATTAGAATTTGATATAAAAGCATCAAAAAAATTGGGACATAAAGAAACTGCAAGCAGAAGTGGACAGCAGTTCAGGAACCCTGCCAACAGTCATGGATATTTATTCTGCTTTTGGTGCAAGTTTAGAAGCTGTTCCAGGTTATGCTTTTGTCTCCTTCACATTGACTTGCCCATTTCTGCAGTTTTAGTGCATCAGCATCTCAGACATTTTAAGATCCACGAACTGAAGAGTTCTGTATTGGGGTAACTAATCTGTAGTGCAGCAGCTGCTAGGGCTAAAAACAACTCCTCCACTCACTCACAACAGAGATCTTTCCAGTGGGGCCAATTGTAGCCAGTTTGTTCTAAGAGTGGCAAAAGACCACCAGCTTTGCTGGTTTAGTGGCTGCATTTTGCTTCTTCCTATCTAGGCAAGACACATAACCTGTAAGTCCTTGTAAAATGTAACGCAAAGAGCAAGTGTTTTTTGCAGGAGCAACTTAGATTATCAGTTTCATCTGCCTTGATACTCATTCCCTGATCATTCTAAGAAACAAATTAGGGAGAGGGCAGCTCAGAGCAATTTATCCAAAGTAGTCTTCTACAGCAGCCTGTTCCTATCTGTCAGCTTTCTTGGATGCTCTTTAGACCCAGCAGCATGCAGCTACTGACAAAATTCCTACAGGTGTATGATGCAGTCAGTAAAGCACACGTGCAATCACCAAGGCCTTTGTGGAAGTATCAAGTACAATACAGCAGGTTTGGCAAAGGAAGAGCCATAGCACGTAGACTTCTCGTGAAATTATTAAAAGGTGGAGTCTCTGTTCTACAGAGGTAAATACTTTTAATTATTTGGAGTTTCTGCCTATCTCTTCCCCCTGGTAATTTTTTAATCAAAAAACCATTGCTGTGTTTGAAAGAGGTAAAAAAAACCCAAACAAAACCCACCACACCCAAAAGGTTCACAACCGGCAGTTAGATATACCTATTGAAAGTTATCCTTAAGTCTTTGGTTTAAAGTATACATGCACGAAGCATCAAGCCAATAAACAGCGAGATGCTACAGTTTACGTACTTGACATTCTACTGTATTTAAGCCCTACAGGACTCATGCCACGCATATGCAACTGTGGTATTCTTATCAAGTTACATCAAAAATGCCTCCTAAGCGTTAAAATCCTACCAAAATAATCACAAAGATCAAAAGGATACAATGATTCCTTCCTTCCCCTTCCCTCAAAACAGGCCAAAAATAAAGCATCACTTGTACGTTTTTGTACTCTAGACTAAGCCTTTTAAAATAACATTGTTGTCTGGTGACAAGAACCCAATAGCCAGATTAGCCTGGATCCACCTAAACCTTGGATTCAGTCCAACGTCCTGTTTTCATAACACCTTTAATCTGGAAGAGTTTAAGGAGACATACAAGGTTTAGAAGTACAGATAAAGAAAAAATCCCTGTATAGTTCTAATCACTTTTGCTTAAATTTCAGCATGAAGGAAGAAATACATTTCCTTGTCTATCCTTGACCTTTCAGCACTTCCAAATTGCCTCGAGAACAGCCTGTAATCAACCACTGTTAAAAATGGTAAGAGTTTTCTTTCAATATTTTTCCCCCTCTCCTTGCGTAAAGGAGCACCAAAGTTGTGAGGAAAGCAAATGGAAGCTACTACAACGCTATAACAAAAAAACACGAATGTCACTGCCTTAAATATGAAATGCACGTCTCCTTCCAGACCTGTGAATCAAAACATCTACAACAAACTATGCTAACTTTTCTGCAGTTGTTGCCCCTTTAACAGGGGATTTTAGAAAATCCAGCAGAGCCATTAAGTATTAAGAGATTTTTGTAATCAACAGTTCCTGTGAAGTAATAAAACTAGCATACTGACACTTTATCTTTAAAAAAGCAACCTTTCTTACACTGAATTCAAATGACAGAAGATATTTAAAAGCATTGTTTATATCTAACTGAACACGGAACTTTAATCCACTTTTTAGGCAGATCTCCCTATAGCAAGAACACAAAGATATGCAAATAGACTATCTTACAAGATTTATTTTTTTTTTTTTTAAACAAACAGGTATAAGTGACCCTTTCTATAAATTTGTGCAGGTGACTGAGCATCACTTTCCTCAATAAATATTTATCCTTAAGTTAAATACTTGCTATCTTAGAAGACCCTCTTAATTACTGCATCAGCAAGCAAGAAATTTAAGAGAGAAAGTGTGCGCGTATGTGTGTGTTTTACAGGGTGGAGAAGAAACATGCAAACCAGATCTTCCACACATTCAGTGTTTCCTTGCTTTTTTGAAAAGTTGTAACATATAGCTACAGTAGTAAAAGCTATGATGAAGGTGTTTATTTTACAGTAGGATAACCAAAAAAACATATACAGTGTCTCTTAATATTTTCAGAATACGTATCACTATTTTTAGACTTTAACAATAGAGACTTACCACACCTCTAAATGACGGTGGAATTAGGCCACAATAAATAGGGACAAACGCACTACAGATTAAAGCCTGTAGAAAAATGAGACCATATAAATTAAATCGTAACTGTTCTATTATTGAAATTATCATTTCTCTTTATCTCTTTAGAGGTTAGCAAAAACAACTGAGCAAGCAACCAGAAAAATCCCCAGCAAGTACACTTGAATAAAAAGGGGGAAAAAAAAGGGTATTATCAAGCTTTATTTTAAACAGGATGAGGGTATTCCACACTTCTTTTTTAGAATGTAACCACACTCCATCTAAAAAAATTATAAAACTCACTAAAAGACCATTTCTAGAAAAGCTAATTAGTAAGGAAAAGTTTATTCAAGCTATACATTTTCTGAGTAACCCAAGTAACCAGCTGGGGACACAAATATGAAGATACCGCTATCATATTAAACTAGCTTTGTAACTGATATTAATAATTTCAAAAAGCTACTTTTGACTGTTTCTTGATCATGGCTTTTATAAGAATGACCTTTAAAAAATTCTTATTCATGAAAGATATAGTTTCGTTAGATACACTGCACTTTAAAGGCATTTATCCCTTTTGAGATTGATCCCTCGCACCTACTCACTAAAACAGTTCGCAGATGCATTTCTGGGAAAACTAGTGAGTGAATTTAGTGTAATGAAGCTTGAATCAATCTTTAAAATACTGTCACAGCCACCATAACCTAATACACTTAAAATGGAAATCCAATAGATTACTTTAACCAGACTTCAGATTACAGAAACTTTCAACAGTTGCCAGAAATAAACATACCTGGACAACTTCTTCTTTAGAGTTAAAATTAGATATCAGTGCATTTTTACCATCTGATACTCTGGTTAGTGAAATACACAGTCTGCCCGATGACAACTGGTGAGTGTTTTCTGGAAGATTTCTCATCAGTCCATCTCTTATTATCTTTATCACATTAAAGGAAGGATGAAGAGGACCAAGATTTCGCCTCCTAGCTTCTTTGGCTAAGGCCAGAACATCCGCACAAGCTTGAGCTGAAAATAAAATGCACTTCATTTAACAACAGAAAGTATGTCCAAAACCAAAAAAACCACACTTCCAGTAATAAAGCACATCTAGAGCTCCAACTTTTCTCTCTGGCTGCTGGCATGAAAATTCAAAAGCTTTTTAATAGATAAAATAACTGTCTGTTTGAGTTCAACACAGTTTAGGAGTTTTACGAGGGGGAAAAAAAGTCAGTTTAGACTTTCAAAGAGAACTCCTGGTGAAGACTCACCAAGTTACTTATGTGTTATTTATATGGAGACTGTAGGTGTAAAACACCTATATAACATGCTTTCATTAGGAATTATTCATTCCAGAAAAACATTCTTTAAGGAAAAAAAAATCATGATGAATGATCTTCAGTAAGCATGTATGCATGGATATATTCCATGTGCAACATCCATAAAAACCTATGGTGTATGATGCAGTTATAAGGTCCATAGTACGTCTGCTGAAGAAGCAGAGCACCTGGGTTCACCACAGCTAGTAACACTTGTTGGACATTAACCAAATGTAAGGTTTCAGGGCACCATTTATATCTAAACGCAATAAAGGGAACATTAAATGTGAACTTATGGTAAGGAGCATCAGGAGGGAAGTTTTTCAAGCAGTGGGTAAGGAATGTGAAGGGGATCTGCAACACCTCTCACACAGGTCTTCACCTAAATAGGTGCATTTTTACCAATACGTAACAGACAACATTTTTTCTCAAAACACTACAGAAGACACGATTGTTCCCAAAGAACACTAAAAATCACTTTAACAACCACACATAGTAAGTTCATAGTGAGAACAGCAGCTCATCCAACTGCAACGTTTTGTTTGAATTTTTAATGTCATGTTTCTCCAGGGCATACTTTGAGGAAATTGCCCGATAAGCTTGTCAACTTGGTAGAGGAAAGGGGGTGGGGAAGAAGGTCAAAGTAACAGGTTATTAACCTGAGTGTTACACTACAAGGCCACCTAAAAATATTTTCAGAACTTACATATTTTAACTTACAAAGACTCCTTCTAGAATAGATAGGCTTCAGTTTATCAAGTTAAATGTGAGCACTGTGCTGGAAACAACTCTGCTTAAGCCTTTGAGTTCAGATTAATTTCCAAAAATAGTTTCTTTCTACATTATTTTTCCTCCTCAAATAGAAATACCTAAACCTTTCTCATTCTTAGCACAGTAAACGAAGAGTCCATGTTCAAAAGACTAACTCTAAAAAAAAAACCACAAAAACACCAGAGGTATTAGACATACTCCATTTTTACCACTACATTTTTTTCCATTCTACTCCTGCAGAGTGAAGCCTCGGGCCATGAATCCACTGATACCAGTAGCCTGACCCTGCCTCCCCACCCCAGAAGACAGCAAACAATTTACACACAGGTCACTTAAGTAAAGGTATGCTTATGTTAGTAAAACCCATTTTACATGCAATTAAAGAAATGGCATAAGACATATTGTAGCAAGTGAAGTTATTTCCACAAGCAGTTATGTAGGCAGTTTCACCAGTTTTATATTTATGCATACAGATATAAATCACCACCAACCCTTTTTTTTTTTTAATAAACTAATTTAGCAAAGTTCAATCTTCTAAACTTTCTAACGAGAGAAATCAGGCACCTTGCAGGAGTTTGAGATACGGAACTACCACAACTCCATCCAGGAACAGCAGTCCTAGTGCATGCATTAATTTCCTTTTGCAAAATAAGTACATTTTTGAAAACTTAGACACCAAACAATTGCTTGTTCTAAAAAACAGACCAAGAGCACTCCGTCCATGGACATATAAGCAAACAAATACACATGCTCTCACTTCTCTGCCAGGTCATGACCCTGTTTCTCTAGCTACCATCCTGTGAAACTGGAGCTCAGACTATTATTTAAGTTTGAAGCATGGTAGCATCTTCACTCATTTGCACTGAGTGCCTGTTTCTGCAGAAAAAAAAAAGTCATAAACCACTGCCCTCTACTAACCTTCTGTTGTGATTATATACCTCTCACTGTAAAATATGTCAGACAAGTATCAGCTCACTTTACATACCCCATTAAAGGCATAACTGATGACCTCTATCAGCTTAAATTTGAACATCTCTCATTTCACCTTCCTTTCAGAAAAAAACTACCCATTAAAATGAAATTTGATTTCACAGTTTACTCATCTCCTCCATATATTAGAATGCCAACATTTCAATAGTTGGGGGGGGAAGGAAAAAAAAAATTCAGTTTGCTTATTTTGTTTATTGTAGCCTATTTTAAATACAAGAAAGGCTCCTAAGCAGAAAAAAACCCAATATGTTGTGTCTACCCAGAGCATGTGATATTAAAACACTGAAAATTTAAAAAGCTGTTCATTATTAATTCAACAGACCTCAAAATATTCCAACTTCTCCTTCTCCCTTCCTTCCTCAGTAGGATGAAAATAGTTACCTCTTAGGCTGGTGTATTACAAAACGGGATCTTCTCTTTCCATGACAACAGAAAGGGACAGAGGGCTAAAGCTCAAGTCAGACTGGGATTTTAGGCAGACCTTGGTACATCTGTTTTCTTTTTTGAAACACAAGAGAGCTAAAAAAATTAATGTTCCTATTAAATGTGAACTGTTTCTAGTTATATTTCTATATTCCCAGTTATATTTCTATATTCCTGTTTTTAATGGCTAAATAACTACTAATTAATCTCCCACAGAGTAAAACCTGATACTGTATTTATAGCCCTCACCAAACCTGTTCTCTTTAGTGTCCCACCAGAACGGATAATCTCATCACCACCAAAACACCAGATCTCCAGAAGATCCATGGGGAAGATCTAACAAGAAGAGAGCACCTTAAGAGTTCCAGTTTGGAATAGCCTGGAATGCATTTCATCCTCAAAAGCACTGTCACGTCTAAGCTTCTCCCTCCATCCTCCCGCAAATACAATGAAGGAAGCTTCTTCCTCAGTATGTAAAAGTACACTTTTTTCCATTCAATGGCTACTGTTTACATTGATTCAAACTTGACATTCTACAGTTTGCCTATCCAACAGGCAACAGGAAGCACCCCTTAATTTAAAGCACTCACCTACAAACCTGTAAAAGATGAAAGATGCACGTCAACTTCTATTCATCTATATACAAACAGGCTCAGAGTTTGCGCGCTGACAAGTGTACTAATGCAGGGCTGGATCCAGCCAAGTCTTGAACACCTCCAGGGATGGAGGTCCCACAACCTGTCTGGGCACCTATTCCAGTGTTTTGCCACCCTCATGGTAATTTTCTTTTCCTTATCCCTAATTAGAATTTGCCACGTTCCAGCTTGTGTCTGCCGCCTCCTACCCTTCCACTACCCATCTCTGAGAAGAGTCTGGCTCTGTCTTCCCACAGTGAAAGGCAACTGTGAAAACATGTGGGACTTACAACCACAACTGCAGAAATAACAAACACCGTGTGTATCAAAGTATATCAGGGTAAGGGAGGTGGACAATATGAATGAATGAAATATGTCAAATTATTATACCACATAGTGTTTCTTTAGAGCTTATTTACAATCCTCTGCTTTCACAAACTCACCAAAAAACCTAACAGCTAAAAAGATACAGAATTAACACAAGAATAGCTTCTTAGTTCGAAGAATTTACAGCGATTCACAGATTTAAGAACATGGCTAGTTTTGTATTGTCTTCCAACATACCCAAGTAGTTTTTAGTTTTTGTCTGTTCGTTTATTTTTTTGTTAAGTTTGCAGAAAAAATACACTTCCCTGTGAAACACAATACCTGGAGCAGTGATCACACACATAGTAGCCATTCTATTAGTTAGAGAAAAGCAAAAAATCTCAGTTGGCACATGAGAAGTGAAAGACAAGGGAATAATTTGAAGCCCGTAAGTCTCAATTACTAAAATACTAAAAATTTTTAAAGCTCATAATAACATACTTTCAGGTAAACAACATACTTTTTTCATGCTTAAGAGCACTTCAAATATTTACAGCAGCTTCCTTCTTAAATAATTTACAATGACTTATGACTTAAAATTAGATATGTTCTAAAAATAGTTATTGTGGATAAATATGATTGGCTTTAAAAGCTGATATTAGGCTCATAATAACTCAAGTGTGTCACGTTAGGACATTACAGCAGAATTAAATTAAAAAGTTTAAGTAGCACAAGTTTACTGCTAAGGCTTTGAAGAAATGAAGCGTATGTGATAGAGATCAGCGGCTATGCAGCGGGGACAAGCATTTCACAACATGACTCTCTTCAACGTACAGAGAACTTCTGTTTGTTTTAGTCAGTGAATTGTTCCCTCAGAAACTTAAAAGCAAAACCCAAACCCTCTCCAAATTCAAAATAAGCACTTATTGTTTTCTTCCTCCATCTATAAGTAAGATGAAGCGTGAATTTACGAAACTTTCTAGTTCTAAACCTGTTAATGGTACCATTAACAAAAATGATCAGCATCGAGTCATGAACTAGACTAGCTTTTATTCAGCAGATTACTTGAGTTCAAAAGGAAAGCCATTTTCAGTTTTCCAGATATTTCATACACATTTTTTAACTACACTCCTGTCACTATCCTAAACACCTTGACACTTTACTTGTATCAAGCCTGCTCTACTGCCTAGCATGTCTAATTCACTAGACAAATGTATATTTGGGTTCTCATGAGCCCTAAATACATAAAAGTAAGGCATACTTTTCCCACTGCTAGAAAATATGTGGTTGTTTCACAAGAGACTACATTTAGTTGAAAAACAACATCATTTATCCAGCATAAATAAAAAAAAAGATTAATTCTATTACTTAACTCACAATTAAAATCAGTGATTCTAATCGATCAAAACATAAATGACCTTTACAATATGCCCTGTGTGCAGATTAAAGAGGAAAAGCACGTTAAAGCTAACCTAAGCCCTGACCTTAACTCTCTTAGCCTTACCTCAAGGCAGGAGAAGCTTTAGAGGAAGCACGTTAAAGCTAACTGAAGCTTCATGCATAAAGGTAACTATAGAAGAGCTGCATTATTTCCCAATAAATATTTTGTTTCAAACCCATGACAGGGTTATTCTGCTTGCCTTGAAAGCTGTCAGGATTCGTCTGCCTCCCACTCTCCCAAGTTTTCAGTTCCTCTGTTTTGCGCAAAGATAAGCGCAGTTGTCATCAACCCGGGATTTGCAACTCCGAGGCCAGGAGGCATGGGAACTCCTTAGACAGACACATGCCTGCCCCTGTACCTGGGGCCGTAAACTCCGACCATTTGACTATGTAAGTGTTGAAATCGGATGAGGCACCACCAAGACCATTTCTTGAGCCCTGGAGGTTGCTAAATATCCATCGAGGTGCAGACGCGCTAACTTTGCCACCTGCCTCTTCCTCCACCCTCAAGAAACGTGCGGTATTTATATATTTCACTCGGAGGCAAGATGTGCAGGGGATGAGACATAAGGGAAGAGAAATAAAGGCAGCCCGGCACCTACAGGGTCATATAACCCGCTCGGATTTAATTTCATAAAAGGGATCACGTTCCTCTTTAGGGGCAGATAACGAGACGGAGAGAAAAACATCCAGCCCCGCAGGGACGGAAGGGCAGCCCAGGCCACCCGACCCCGCGGCTGTCCCCACCACCCCGCAGCGCTCCCGGGGGCCGCAGCCGCCCTCCCGCCGCCGCCGCCACGGCAGCCGGCCCGGCCCAACGTACCTGCCCCTTCCCCCAGGCCTGCTCCGCCGCACGGGGAGGGGGCGGCGGCTCGTCCCGCCTCAGCGCCATCCCTCAGCCCCCCGCCT
>VZSF01006297.1:212199-246875 GCA_013398295.1 Chionis minor
CCCGGGCCCCGCGGCCTCCCGGCCCCCTCCCGCCCGCGGCTCTCCGCCCGGCCGGCGCTTCCCTGGCTCCCGAGGGGATCGGCCGCGGGGGGCTGGCGGCCCGCACGCCCCGAAACACGGCGCGGGCGAGGTTAGGTAAAAGGCTGCGGTAAGGCCGGGACGCGCCCGTCAGTCTCCGGGTAAGGGCCGAAGACAGCGCTGGGATCCGCCGCCGCTGCCAGTCACGGCGGGGGGCAGGGGGCACGGCAGGGCTCCCCCGGCCCCCGCAGGCAGCGGGAGGCGCGGGGTTTAGCAATTACCCTCATTATCCAAGGCTCAAAGGAACGAGCGCGCTGGCGTGTGCGAGCGTTCGTATTTCGTTACCCGCTGTAGGAGCCAGCGCTGTTTTAATGATCCTGTGAGAAACCTTAAGAGAGGAAAATTGATTGTGTTAATGCTGGGCTTATAAAGGGAAGATTATAGGAGGAGGTTATAGCGAGGTGGGGGTCAATCTCTTCTCCCAAGTAACAAGCGACAGGACAAGAGGAAATGGCCTCAAGTTGTGCCAGGGGAGGTTTAGGTTGGATATTAGGTTAAACTTCTTTACCGAAAGGGTTACCAAGCATTGGAACAGGCTGCCCAGGGAGGTGGTGGAGTCGCCGTCCCTGGAGGTATTTAAAAGACAGGTAGACATGGTGCTGAGGGACATGGTTTAGGGGTGCTTTTGGCGTAGGTTTATGGTTGGACTCGATCTTGAAGGTCTCTTCCAACCCAAGTGATTCTATGATTCTATGATTTAAGAATAATCTGCTTTGCCCACCCCACCTCCCCTCCCCGAGTCTCTCAAACCACGAACTTCCACAATTCCCTGTTCGTGTTCTACCAGTGTTTCACAGACAGAAGTACCAGCAACGCAGCCGAACACCATGTGAAGCCAAGAACAGCGTCACCTCTACAGAGCTTCAGTAGTAGGCAGCTGACTGCTCCATCAAAACCAGGCGTCAGGCACTGGTGGGCTTCGGGAGGCCTCATGACGGCATCTTCAAGCAGCTGATGACCTCCAGGAAACCTGAAGGGACGTGGACAGAGCAATGGGCACCAACTGATTAATGCGATGGCTTGCAGTTGTCTTTGACAGAGCTGCTTAATGCGGTGCCGCCTTATGATGTCTGACCCGGCCGCAAACGGGCCCATCGGTTTATTGGCGCAGCCCTGCGCTGGTTGCTACATAAGGTGCCTGTGTGAGGAAGGTGCTGTGTGGGTGTCAGCCAGCCCTGACTCCCATCTCCATCCCTGTAGCAATACCTTCATGCTTGCAGCTCCGTGGACTGTTTTCCTCACCACCAACTCGGGTATTTTCAATAAATGCTGTATTGCAGGCCGGAGACATGCCCTAAATGTTTCTCTGCTCAAGTCCTCTGCAAGTCCTGAATGCATCTGAATGCCTCCAGGCAAGGTTTAGCTCCTTGGGAAAGGTGCTGGGAAAGGTTTCCTCTAAAAGTTGTAAGAGGACCTGGCGCTTGTATGTGACTCTTACCCATCAGCACAAATCCCAGAGTTTCCATTAGGCTCCCGCTGTAACACTGGTGGAGATTGAGTGTCTCAGAAGGGAATTGGCAACACTTGCCTTGCCCGGCTGCGAGCTTCTCAGAGCTGGGCTATGAAAACAACCCAGAGAACAGCATGTCTGAAGTCCTCTAGGATTTAATTGCCTCACTCAGGGCTGCAGAAAACCTCTTTAGCTACTCACATGCACCATCATATCCTAACAATGGGATTTAAAAACATCTCAAAACAGGCCAACAGGACCTCATACTTTCCAAATACACCCAAGAGAGGTTGTGTTGCACAATTTTTTATTTATAGAAAGCGCACTGCCAGGAAGAGAGCGCAGGATTCAAGCTCTTTTTCAGTCTGAGTGGGTTTGAAGCCATACTGAGCAATCACTAGATAGTTTTACCAGGTAGATTTTGAACAAGCCTCAGGCAAAACGCTATGATGAGAAACTTGGGATTCTGCCTCTAAGTGACCACCACAAGCACTGGGCCATGCTTCCAGTTTTCCCACCTCTAACTCAGCACTCTAGCAACCTCTGTCTTGTTGGGCCATGCATCCATTCACCGTTTCAGTGAGCAGAGCAGAGAGCGTCCTAATCCCAATCCTGTCTGTCATTTAGGCGTTTCCCTTCGTTTAGGGAAGAGGAAGGTGCAGGACTGAACCCATTTCAGTTCACAGGGAAGGAAGGAGCTGAAAAGGGAGATGAAGCCACACTTCCTAGAAGAGTTGTATTTCATTAAAAAGGTGACTGTGACCTCTACCTTTTCCTGTTCTCTTTGAAAGGAAAGGGCCAGCTCTGCTATATTTTCTATTCTCTCCATGTGTGCTGTCATGCTATTTACTCAGAACTTAAGTGCAGGAGAGTACCATTTCTTAATCCATGCTTTTGGAAAAGAGACACTGAGCTGTTCAGGGAGGGACATTTCTGAACATCTGCAGAAATTTGACAGGGAGAGCCAGTTAAATGGCACGGCATTTTTCAGAGCATTATCCCATCAGTAGGTTTGTCAGGGCTAATCTCAATTTTACCAGTTGAAATAACTCCATTTAAAAATAATTTTTATCCCTAAACTGTCACAGAAGGCTGTTACAGATCCTCATTTCTTCAATAGTTAGGAGTCTTCTTTTTACCATAAAATGATACATGGCTAGTTCATCATCTACCCTTGTACTTTGTCCTTTTACAGGAGTACCTCCTTTATGTCACCGACAGTGCTGGGAGTGATAAGCCTTATTCCCTGCCAGCCCTCATTCTGTGATACTTGGGGAGCCGAGCTCCTCTAGCTTCCTCTCATGAGAAAGGTGCTACAAATGCTCCCCAACCAGTACTGCAACCAGTTCTTCAGATGGGGTTTCGCTAGAACCTTACACAGTCTTTACTAGGGAAGCTGAATCACTGATTCTGATTACTTATATTATGATCAACTGATAAATCCAGGTCCTTGCCCATCTCAACTTAGATAATTTTTTTTTAAAATATATTGCGATTCCCCAATACATAATACCAGGTTTGCTCACCAACACCTTACTCCCGTTCCTGTGCATGCCTGCCCTTTTTCAGTACCTGTTTTTATCTCCTTGGGCTGCTCCCTAACAGATCTTGCAATTTCTTCACTATATCATCTCCAGCTTAGCAAATAGCTTCTCTAAATAAATAAATACATAAATACATAAATAAATAAAATCAAATCGGCTGAGGTACATATAGAAACGATGGACCCCATTTCACTTCCCAGAAAAAGCAGCTGTCTCATCAAAAAGGTAGATTACTTTGACACACTGAACCTTTGGCTAACCACTGGCTATCTCATCTCCCTTTTATATCCAGGCCTATAAAGATAATAGTCCTTCCTCACAAAAACTGTTCTAATCCCTTCTTTTTATTTCCTTTTTTTTTTTTTTTTAATTCACATTTCTCAGTTTATTCATTTCATTCTAATTACAGGTTTAGCTGCCCTGCACATAGCCGTTTAGGATAAAGATCCTGGAGCTAGCTCTAAAATCTGGGACATCTGAGAAAGCTGATGCAACCTCGTCACAAGCACTACCAACTAACCCTACTGTGGTTGTAAAATACGCAGTTTCAAGATTGTCCTATTTATCTCAATATCACTACATTAGTATGCTGCAATCTGTGTTGCAGACATATCCTAAATCCTTTATGGAATCCAGTTCAGAATTGTTTCCCCATAACTCCAGGAATACAAAGTAAGGCCTAAAAGGCCACATAATGGAAATCAAATATCATTTGATGGGGGTACAATCTACCAGGAAGCCTGCAAGCAGCTTACAAACTCCTGTAAACAGACATCAACCCAACCTAATACCTGGCACGTAAAGTCAACAGGTGTGCCATCTGTCCGTTATTTAGCCACTGAAAGCTTCTCCCTTAATCCTTTCCATTTACCAACCATGTTAATTATGATATAGGCTTGCCATTTTCCTAAGATACAGATTAAATCAAATCTATCGTAAAAGAAGAGAGAAACTGATAGCTCACTTGTAAAGTGCTTTTAATTCCTTAGAAGAAACCATTTAAGTACTAGGCTAGCTGAAGGCATATAATTTATAGGAAAAGGAACCACATAGAATAGAGCACCAGCAGGAGGTAACAAGAGCACTACCGGACAGCTGGCAAGTCATCAGGTCTGAGATCTTGGCCAACCTGGAAGGTCTGATGAGAATTTCTGTCAGCAGAGAGAGAAGGATATGAGCTCAAGGAGGTGATTGCTAAGCCCTGCTTGGAAACAGCAACATTTTCTATGATCTTCTTGACTTTCAGGCATTCATTAGTAATCACTGAACTCTCAACATGGCACTTTTCATAAAGCACTTTAGAGGAGACGGATGTATCATGATAGCCATTTTCATGGGGGAGGCGAAAAGTAGTGAAGTTGGGCCAATATTACTCAGCGAGGCCAGTTTCAAAGCTGGAGAAGGAAGAAGCCTGATTTACTGAGCGCTAAGACAGATCTATAGCCTAGCACTTCATCACAAGGATGACAAAGTACCTACTAGAATTTCTGGAGCCTAGGGAAATTGCCTTAACTTGCTTGTACAATCTGGTGTGTGTGTGTGTGTGTGACATCATTCTGGCCTCATCAAGTGATAACCTACCTAATCTAAAAACATCAAGGCCTCATCTCTGCCTACCATCTTTCTGGGAATGCTCTACCATGAAAATTTGCTAAAGAAACAGCATTTTTTGGCCCAGTTGAGGTGCCTTTGGTGAACAATGCAACCTTGTCTCATGATAAAAAGCCTTGTTCTCCTCTCCCTAAAAGGATCCAAAGAGCAAAACCAAGGGATTGCTTACAATTCCTCTGAGACCTCTTATATGGGATGCTGCAAGTTTTATCGCTCTTGTTTCAATGCATGCAGGGGAGAAAGAGGATGAGTTATGCTGTCTTTGCTATCTAGATAACTGCTGTTCATGTTCCCCTGAAGATGCCAATTTGTCTCAGAAATTATAATAAATAACAGAGATTAATTTTACTCCTTTTGTATGATCGTCCTGTACGAACACCCTACTTGGGCCAACCATAAGGGAAATCCTACTGGATTGGCGGCCAGAAGACTGTTAAACAGCCTTTACTGTTTCAAATGCACCAGGAACCACAGGACAGGGAAGTGTTGAGTTACAAAGGGAGGTAACCTGAGGACAAATACTGATCATAACCTGGACAAGGAATCCCATGCCATTCCTTGCGCCAAGGCCCCACGTGCACACTGCGCCGCTCTCTTCACTGACTTCTGCCACAGGGCGGTATGCTGGGGAGCAGGAACGGAGAAAGGATGTTTAAATTTTCCTGCCCAAAATAAGTTTTTACTGTTTTTAATCTGTTGGCAGTACCAACTGAAATACCCTCGCTACGCTCTGTACTAACACGCACAGAGAAACTACACTTGGCGCAAGCATCGTGCGTGTTCCATTATCAGCTTCCAGTTCTGTTTAAAATAGTGATATCAGCCAGCAAAGACACAGGTGCTTTGCGGGGATTTTTTTCTCTTTGCATATTATATCATGGCCCATTAAGCTTGCAAAGGTCTCGAGTTAACTACCCTCAGGTTTCTTCGGCAAGAGACGGAAAGTAGGTCATTTTAGTGAAAGCTACTGACCTGCTTTTCCCTTGGGCCTGATCTTCTAGCGCCTGAGTAAGATTTTGGAGTTTGGGTTAATAATCCGGTGATTATGTTCCTAAGTGATTATTGTAGCACATAGTAAAGCTGTGGAAATTTAAGAGTATGATCTCAAAAGTTGGTTTATACATGTCTAATACAGTAGATGCTGACAGTTTGAGCAATTTTAGCGCAGCTTCCAAGCTTCAGAGCATAACCCTAATGATTGCCTTTGAACTAAGCTAAGAGGTCTGTTCTCTGAGCTTTAATTGTGACTGTGGACTAACAGGCTCCAGTTTGGGCAAAGGGACATCAACGATGAAGATCTGTGTGAAAGGAGCAATACAAAATCTAAAATCAAATGGATAGAGCAAGCTCTGGAGTTTTCTCTAGGCTTCTGCCATAATCTTCTTTTAAAGGAAAAAAAATAAATAATCAAGCATCCATTTCACATACCATTTGCTAGACTCCAACACAAATCCATTCTGTAGAGGTATACCCCCATTTTCTCTGTAATATGGCTGAAGCATGGGGGTAGTAAGGCTAGTGTTTGAAAAATGTCTTTACAGGCCCTGTTCCAAGCTGTATGCTCTTAGAAAACTGGGAACTCCATTTTGGCAGGTCTGTCAAAAGTACTTTCTCTGGTTACTTTGGCTGGTATTGTGTAAACAAATTTGTAACTATTGGTGAATCTCAAAACATGGGAGGTCCTGAGGTCTAGGTGCACCCCACACCCTAAAAATTCTGTCTGTTGAGATGCTAATTCTGCTGATGATCTTTGCTTACTCCAAGTAATGTGGGAGGGAGAAATGGGGTAATCCGAATTTAGAACAGATAATACAAAACACGTCTCAACTCACAAAACATATTGAGTGCATTTGCCTTTGACCAACTTGTTTGTAAACAGGTCCCTCTCAAGAACATGACGCATTTGAAGTGACAGCAGATAGAGAAGAGTGTGGTGCAAGGGGCACATGCTACGCAGCCTGCACTTGGCGTGACTGCACTGCCAGCAAGGGTCTAGTTAATCCAGACCGCTTGTAATCCACTCACCAATAATCAAGAGCTGTCCACACCCCATGCCAAAGGAACGAAAACAGTGCCCGAGTTCTGCGACTAGAGTCTTCCTTTGTCAATTTATTTCTAAAAGCAATACAAGTCCTCCAGTGCTTAGCATATTTTCATATTGGAGGGTGGCTAGAAACCAGTGTAACTGGTTCTGATAGGAGAGCTAATGAATTTTCCTATCTTGAATTCCTCGGTGTGATCTGTGTTTTTCATTCTCATAGTACAATAGACAAATCCTGAGAGTTACAATTTGCTTTTCAGGCCTGATAGCACAATTATTGCCTTTACTCTTCATAATTTCAAAACTCTTGCATCAAATAAATAGTCTAATACTATTTCACACGAACATGGTCCTTTTTTAAAAAATATTTTTACAGCAGTTTTGTTTCATAACTTTGTGGCCTGATGTGTATGTGGCAACAGTTTATTGCAAAAGATGCCATGCAGCTTTGTATATCCTACAAATGAGTTACAGCAAAGACCACGTACACTGCTAACTCTCAACCTTAGCTTTTTTTGATTAGTTGCTTTTGAAGGATTGTTATTCTTTAAGACAGAAAAGTAAGGAAAAAGAGTATGGCTAAGAAACTTGGGGAAATCCAGATAGTCACTGGTGTTAGATTTTTCAAATCTTGTCTTGCAGAGCACGTTTCCTTTTTCTGTTTGTAATGAAGCTATTAGAATGTACCTGTTTTCTCTCTTAAGCTGTGTCATTTCTACATTAACTATATTATTATTTTTAATTACAATTATGGATATAACTATATCTGGTAACTGCTGGGTGGCAAATAATGTTGCATCTTAAAGACCTAATATCTTGTCATAGAAAGGCTTCATAATTAGCACCTTACAACAGCTGCTGAGACACATTCTCAGCAAAGCCTCCTCCCTGGTCTTGACCTAAGAAGAGACTTCAAACCTGTTATTGCTCTAAAGACTAGATATGTGTCGTCACAAATCTAAGACCAATAATATTTAGGAAGTTATTCTAGAGATAGATATGTACATAAGGAACAATTTCTATGGCATAATATTTCCCAGGAGTTATGATGCATTTTGAATCTTGTCTTGCAGCACAATGGTCCATCAGCCAAGAAATACACATGAAGATTATTTTATAGTCACCTACTTGAAGAGGTTCCCATTCTGCAAAGAAACTGTGGACATAGAAACAGCTGGTCCTTCATTCGGCAACCCTGAGAGGTGGAAACTGGGAGAACAGTGCAGAACTAACATTTGTAATAAAAAGAATTTATTGCTTGTGTAAATAGTAACCAGTAAGCTGCTTAGCATGCATTAGCCTCTTCTTAACATTTGAAAATGTGGGAACAAATTCCAGAGAGGGGATTACAGAGCTGCACGTAGGTGAAGATGCTGTTAGCAGAATACGTGGGTGGGATATAAACATACACATATGTGCATAAGTATAGGCCTTTGTTACAGTAGTCCCGGATCCCTTGATTCTTTAAATACCAGAGATTTAATATTTTTGGATTTTTTCCCTACAGTTGAAGGGAAGAAAATTAGACCAAACAGGTGCACCTTGCAGATGGCTAAATTAAACCACAGGCTGGATGACAGAACCACATAATGCCAGCACAACAGGAGCAGGGACTTCACAAATGCCACAGGAGGTTGCCCAAAGGAGTTCACACAGTTTGCCTTTCAAAGCAAAAAACCCCTAGTGAACTTCTGGGCAACAATACCAAGCTGAGCAGTCGCTGCCTGCACTCTGCCACCCTTTGCTGCGCTCATACAAGCATCCATGCACAGTGGACCAGCTGGAGGAAGCCAGAGAATAACTTTATTTCTCCTCTGGTGTGTTTCTCAACTTAAACAATTCTGCTGCTGAACAGCTAACCACCCGTGGCCTCCCTGTGAGCAAGCTTCCTTGCTCTTTATGTAGGCCAGGTGACCTGGGGAAAGGCATTCACTGTCACGTAACACAGGGTGAGGGGAGCTGGGAGTGGGAGGGGAGGCAGCCCAGGTGGGGGTGATGTACACTGTAAGCTGCACAGTGTTTAGGGACCTTTCTGTTCAAATCTGGAGATTTGAGGGACTCAATGGAAGTTATCCCTGCGTTGTGAAGAAGCTGGAAAACCAGATGGTGTCCTTTATGGCCAGCCACACTACATTAATTCTGTAGTCTCTAGGATTCCTAAAATGGGGAGGAAAGAAAGAGACAATTTAAGGAGTCTCTGAGGACCCTTCTTTTGGAGCTGGAAGTTTGGAGCAGCTATTTGAGAACATAGCTAGAGTGCCTGAAACCAGAGCTGCCTACAGCTTCATCACAGGATTTGTCCTAAACAACCTTCCTCAGCCTGGACCTCTGTGCAAGAAGGAGGACTTGGGGAAGACTCTTCACCCTGTAGCTCTGCTTTAATGGGAATAGAGCGCTTTTTGGTTTTGTTTATAGAGGAAGGACGTTACTTAAGGTCAGAGAGGAAGGCATCTAAGCTATGCATCTCTCATGGCCTTAAAGTAAACATTTGTCCTCCTCATCCTGCTGTTAGTTATTTTAGGCAGCCAGCTGTGCAAGGTCCTGGCTGTTGTGAATACCATTTCAAAAAATTCACGATTCTTCCCAAGTGTTGCATAGGAAATTTAGGCACAGCCTTAACTCCAGGCTGTAAACTTTATCCCAGGTGATCAAGTGTTTCAAGGGAGCTGTTGAAATGGTGAATATAACAATAGCTAATTCCTTTTGTTGGTCTAATTACCATTTCATTTTCATCTAGATGGCACTCGATACAATCTAATTGTTTAGTAGGCAAATTATCTATACAGCAGAAAATGAGCACCTGTTAAGCTTCCCACTTAACCAGGAATCCTACAGAAGTTCACAACCAGCAAGAATATTACTGTAGACTTCCAGCGTCACCAGTTGTTTAAATGCCGTTATAAGTCAACAACTCCCTATCCATTGGTGTTAGGATTTAAAAATAAATGCCAGGTCCAGATCTTCAGTTGCTGCAAATCATTGTATTCACATTTCAAACCTGCTGGTGTATTTGCATTTAGCTTTAGACATCAGTAAACTGCTCTGCATGAGTAACGCCTTTACTTTGAGTGGTTGCCCTTACTTCAGGGATGCCTTTCAGTGAGAAAAATGGTACAAAATTTGTACCAAAGTGGTGTTCTATACCCATAAAATAGGACAGCAGTGATTACCTGAAAGGAGATATGCCACCTACGTGGTATGGCTGCCTGAACTTCAGTTGAGGAGCAGGGATAACTGGAGAGGTTGCATGTAGTTGCGGTGTGGTTTGAGGTGAGGAGAAACCTGCGGTCCTGAGCAAACATGGGTGGTGAATGACAGGATGGGGACTACTGCCATTCTGTTCTCCCACCAAATCATGTCATGTTTTCTTCCCTTGAAGAAAACAGCAAAGAGGAGGAACAAGAATAGGGGCAAACGGTGACAGCAGAAATTAAGTACACATATGTAGTCACATTACTTATCATCTACACGTACAATGCTGTGAAGATACCTAATGTCACCTGTAAATGATAAGCGTGCTCAGAGCAATGCAACTTCTTATCAATTTTGAAACAGTTATATGGAAGGGAATTTCTCATAGTACACAAACTCACACTCCAATCTTCCTGTGATAAGGGAAAGTCTCTCCTTTGACTAGAGGCCTTAGAGTACTACCTTTAAGCACAGCCATAAGGCTTCGGAGAATTAAGGCCTGGGTTTCATATAACAAAAATGTAGGGTGTGATGATGAAGGAGCAGTTAAACAACCATCTCTCTACAAAGTAAGCATTTGTCGGGACTTACCACTTCTCTCAGTGTTGTGCAACAATCTTTTAAGCAACTCAGCAGAACCAATTATGAGGGATTTGAGAGCAAATAAGATGACAACTGAAAGATAGAATTCTGCACATGCCCTCCAGCCATTAATATTTCTAATGAAAATGTAACTAGGCTTGACTTCTTCAACTAGAGAAAATTTGCATTAGCAACAGTAGCATCATGATTTCCATCATTAGAGGAACTTCCTGTCGGCCTCCACAGGAAGAGACTGAAGCCTCATTTAAAACACTGTGGTGACCAAAGTTGTCTAAACGGCAGCCCATCCCAAGATTTCCCTGTTATAACTTAATCATTCTGAAACTAACTCATGGAGCTCATCCAGGAATTTGACTTTGTACGTAGAGTGAGTTCATTTTATTTTTATAGGTCAGTGCTGACTGCTACAGAATTTTTTGTTGTTATTTTTCAAGAAAAAATTACATGCACAGCCTCAGTGTATGTTTGCTGTTTTTCTACTTCAGAGTCAATCATTTCAGTCAAATTCATACTGCAGGGCTCATTGTCTAGTGTTAAATGAATAGCTCATAGCAATACACATTTTATAATACAGATTTTACTTTAATAAGCAGATATGGTCACAATTTGTCATTAAAGAAATAGATTCATACAAAGAATTTTGCCTAAATTCTTGAAGACTGATGCAGATTTCCCAAACAAGCACTGTCAGTTCATTCACTGTGCTGACGCTCTGCTAAATTTTGGGTTCATTGCAGCATCTGATCTTCTTCTAAATATTTGCTACAGTTTGATACGAACCTTTCCCTAGCATGTTTTGCCTCTTGACCTGATACTCGTATCTGATAAATCCTATTCTTTTATCACTGAAAGGGAAGCTGAAAAAATGAGAACAGAATCAATACATACTCTATCATAGCTGTTTTGCAATCCATTTTTATGATTTTACAGCTTCCTTTCTCTGAGAAAGTATAGTATTTTCAACTGTGATTGCATTCTGATTTAGAATTTAAACCCACATTACTTTTCTTTTGCTATGGAGAAGAAAATAAGTGGTTATTTGGCAACATTTCAGTGTGAAAATTCATATGTTTCCTTTGAATAAGTGGTTTTGGTAATGTTAAAATGCACGAATACAATTAATATTAGCATGGAGCTAAAACCAAATGAGTGTAAATGAAATATTTCACCTTACTGGAAGTGAATTGGTTGTTAAAGTTAAATATAAGAGTTGAAGCAATCCTTTTGTTCTTTTCTTACTGAAAATTGCTGAAACTGTCACATTCCTGTACTTATTATTTCCATGAGGTTGAGCTCTCTGAAGGAAGAAATTTTTCTATATTCTTTGTCTGTTATTTAGTGGGAAGTAATATAAAACTTCATTTGTATTCATTCACCTTTTGGCCAAACTTGGAATCACAACGGTTTGAGTAATCCTCCTCTTTGATCTTCACTTGCGTGGATAGACAAGGCCAGTGACAAACTGAGCACCACATATAACAAGCCACAGCCTTTATTCACCTCAAACCAACTGTCCTTTCTCACTCTAACAAGAGCCATTGGCATCTGCAGACCACCATGGTTTTTACAACAGGAATATGTGAATGTATTCCTAGGATGTATGAGTGGTTGCTTATCACTTCTTGGTCCCCTTTTTGTAATGGTTACTTTGCCCATTTTCTCAGTCAGATTTGCACAAAACCCTCATGTAGAGGGGTACCCTGTGCTCTAGGACCTTTTTCAACAATTTATCCTTATGTATAAGATTTCTTACTCTGAAATAAGTAATTTTGCAGCTTATTGTAGGTGTTCCTTTGAACCATGAGTACTGACCTCTTTCCTAGCTCTTTTCTACTGCAAGACCAAGGACCCCTCTCTTCCTTGATACTTCCATATTCCAGCCCTTTGCTCCTTGCCCCACTCCTGATTTCTCTATTCCTTCCTCCTCTGCTTCCACGCTTGCATGCGCCCCATCTTCCTTTCCTTCTCCTGCCACTTCTCTAATTCTAGGCCTAGCCACTTCAATTAGCTAAATTCATAAAAACAAAAAGTGAATAGTTTACTGGGTAAGAAGGCTGAATTGGCTTAGCAAGGAGCAGCTAAGCAAGTACCAGAAGCAACCTTTCCCTTCTTGGCAGGGGCCAGCTAGTGGATTGGCTCTGTCCGTAGCATAGCTTCACCTTAGGATAGGGGTGAGGGCAGCGAGGTTCTGGGTGCTGAGGCACGTTTATAATTGTCTCATCTTGTGATTTGTGGGCAGCCCTTCTTCCCTCCTTTGGGGGTGGCGAGGGAGAGGGCACAGCACAGTGCCAGCCAAAGCTGGTTAGTGCATCAGTCAGCTGCCTCTGGCGTGGGAAGAGACTGACCTTCACCTCCTCTGCCCTCTGCCATTCCCCTAAAAAACACACCATGGAAGCCAGACTGCTGCTTCGGTTCTTTCAGAAGACTTTTGCAGTTTCTGTCTCTGCTGTGATGACAGTGACAGAAGTGTGGGGATTTTTTGGTCTGTCCTCCTCCCCTTCCACCCCCAAATCTGCTCTCTATTTACCCCAGGCACACATAGATGCCCCCAATGTACTTCTGGTGCCCATATGCACACCTGCTGAGAAACACTGCAGTGGACCATACTGTTTACAGTTTTAACCATCTTAACTTGTGTGCAAAACAGTAATTGTCACCTTCTCGTGCCTTAAGTTCTCGTCCATGTACTGGGAAGGCACAAAATCCCTTTCTCCCCTTCCCTTCACTAGTCCATTCTAATTTACTAATCTAGGTCACTGTGTCACACCACCACCCCACACTCACCACTCCCCCCCTTCCTTCCCAGCTGCTGAATGTTGGCTTGCTCCAGGGAATTTGTCTGTGGAGCGATACATCCATTATGTTGTGAAACAGCCAGACTCTGATCTTAATTCCCAGCTGGTACATTCAGAGAAACTCTTGACTTCAACTTTAACCACAGTGATAGATCTGGCCCTGACTTGTCATGTGTAATGGATCACGTTACCCCAAAAATAGGAGTAAATACAATGTCTGTCCTTTCCCTAACTAAATATTGACTTTGGTGAACCCAATAAACAAAGTTTGTTTGCTTCCGTCAATTTCAAAAGCAAAGAATAAAGTTTGATCTCACTGCAGTCAAGTTCTGAATAAGAAAATTCCCTACTTCACCCCTCTTCCAGGGAACGTTGCCGCTGTCTGCCAGCCTGCTGCCCACTGATTTGCCACTCAGACCTCCTCGGTGTGCACACACACCTAGGCAAAGCACAGTCCCAAAGCCCTTACATCTCGCTGAACTGTGCTCCTCATGTCAGCAAAAGATGGAGTAAAACACTTTAGCCCTGATAGCTAGCAGATTAACCCCTTCTTTGCCACCTCTAAAAGGGGATAATATGTATCTCGCTGCACAAGAGATGAGGCTAATACTGATAGTTCCAGGGAAATACAGCAAGGTCACAGGAAGCTCATAGGGACTGCAACATGTGCCAGGCAGAGGATTCACTCTCCTATAGCAAGCTCTTACTTTTTTTTCCCTCCAAACACCACAACAGGTTTTTTCCTACCACAGCAAAAGTGTTCCATTGTTTCCGGATGCTCCATGGAAGGGGGGAGATAATTCTAGACTAGGTCAGCAGAAACACCACTGCTTTTCCCCTCCCCAGGCACACAGCAGTACAAGTGAAGATTAACTGGGAGACTAAGAGGAAGAAAGAGTACAGGTAGTTGGGATAAGCAATCTTATTTTTAGATGACCTCTTTTAATCTCATTTGTTGCCAAGATCAACATAAGCACAAGTTCTACATATTCAGAAAACAAAAAGACAACACACCTGGTAGCTTTAATCTTTATCTTGCATTAATTTGCCAAGCAGAACTAGAAGCTTAGCATGACTTCAGGGGGGCATTTCAAAGTTCAGCTAGATAATCATGCCTTATGCACGGGAACTTTCAGCGTATCATCAGGGTAAGCTGTTTTTCTGGTGTAATTTAAGGCACGTATTTTGATACCTCTCTACTCAGAGAAGACTTCCATGTGGATTTGCCTAATTCCATTGTACCACAAAAAATAATACATATATCTGCAGAACAACTAACAGCATAAGCACTGAAATAAAATTTTAGGTCTTTCACTGCATTGTAGGTTTATAAACTGAGGTGTTACTTGATCACAAACTTTTAATATAAATGCTTTAACTACCTAGGCACATATATGCTTATAGATACACTTTCTAACCTTGGTGTCTGCTTACATTTTTCAGCCTTTTTTTGAGTACCAAGAGAATGCTGTTCTGAGGAGGGCCACGGAAATCCTGGCCCCAAAGAGCAGGGTGCAGTGTCTGGAAACACCAAGATTCACTCATGATTAGCTGCCACAAAGTAAATACAATTTACCTCAGTCTCTACCCATTGGCTGTTATTAGGCTGTTCATTTAATTTTGGCAAATCTCTGATCGCAACCTTTGTGATAGACAAAGCATACAGGAGACCTTACCACAGCCTACAGCAAGCCTTTCCATATCCAAAATTCTACAGGCATCCATTTAGTGGCTGCATTTCACACCACAGTTACTGAGGTTGAGGTATGTTCAGCAGCATTACAATTAACAACATAAAAGGGAACAACTGAAGTAAAGAAAAAAAACCCCACAAAACTGAAACAACTGGTGGCATCACCATCCCTGGAGGTATTTAAAAGACGGGCAGGTGTGGTGCTGAGGGACATGGTTTAGTGGTGGTTTTGGCAGTGTTGGGTTTAGGGTTGGACTTGATCTTGAACGTCTCTTCCAACCTAGGTGATTCTATGAAAAGTTCCCCTTTCTAGTTGCTACCCAGACATGATGAGAGGTTATTTCTTTAAGAAGTACTCGAGCACTGTGTGCTCTAAAGTCAGAGAGTTAAGGAATATCAGTGAGTGTATGGAGCAAGAAAGCTGGCCAAGGGGCACATCTAGGTAGACAAAGCTAGACAAGGGCCAGGGTGAAGATGCGAGAGAAAGACAAAAAGAAGGGCAGACCGGAAACAAACACATCAGTCTTGGGAACATGTTTTGTATACACTTGGCTCTGCCCTCCAGGCTTAGGAAGCCTCTTGCAACAAAGCAGGAATGACTCTTCATGACCCCAGGTAGCTGTACAAGCTGTAGCACCTGCTCAGGAGTCATCAGTTGCTCTTTTCGGTGACTCATTGCAATAACTGCTAGAAGAGAAGGTGACACCAGCTGGGTTTACATTACCAGGACTACCATCTTCCTGGCATTGGGATTGCTACCACTTGTGCTTCTGCCTGTCCTTGAATGCCCCTCTTCCTTGCCCTTTTCCTTTTTGCCTTTGTAGGCAGCCAACTCCTTGCTCTGTTGTTGTAACACCAGGCAGCACTCCAGCCTTCCTCCAGCACGTGCTGCAGCTCCATCCCCATTAATCTGGCCAAAAGGCTTTTCAAAGTCAAAACATTGGTACACTTGGGACTTTTTTCTGTTGTCAGGTGCAAGTGATCTATTCACTTCACGGAAAATATCTATTAGCAACAGATAAATTGTGAAAGCCAGACCCTTGACATCAATACTCCAAGGGCTGTCTGCCCCATGGAAGATTAAAAATCCAGAAAAAAACTTTTCATGGATGCCTTCTTAAAGAGGGATTAGGAGGTTTATTGAGTCTACAGCTAAAAATATTTTCATGTAGGTTACGACTGATGGGTCAACTGAGATTAGTTATAATTCTATAATTCTTTCAAGGAGCATGTAGACACAAACCACTCCTCCTGTATCAGTTTCTAAGTTGGTGGGGTAGGGGTGTAGCTAGTTTTAAAGGGTCTTTAGATAAGTCAAAAGTTACCAGTCACTTTGTAAAACACAATTTCATATAGTCTACATTCAAATTCAATGTCCCACAGAGAGAGCACGTGGGAAATATTTTTTCCTATAGTTTAGTGGGAAGATCAATGTAGAAGCTCTTGACTGTCCGGCTGTTAATCATTCACTGACAAATCCTAGAAGTACAAAAGGTCCAATGTCAGATGGAGGCCTGTTGCACAGAGCTTGCCCAGTACATACCCTAGACTGCTGCTCAAAAGCACTTTATTCAGCCTGAGTTGTAGAGACCTCAGTCAGCTCTCCACCCAAGATCTCAAAAAACCTTTCAAAATGCAACCAACACTGATAAAAAAACCCTACATTCCTACAGCTCCTATTCTTGTGAGATGGCTGCAATATGTCCCCTACCAAGGACATCCACTCCCTTCCTTGTTATGTACTGCTAGCCTAAGTGAATCCAGAATTTCAGACCCTGTCTTCTGTTTAAACCAACACCATTATGCCTTTTCCCTTCCTGAGAAATCAAATCAGACCAAAGCTGTCCTCAAAATTTACAAAGTCTCCTGACTGAAGCTTCCTAGCTCTGAAGAAAGTGTGCATACTTCCAATTCAGCTGCGTAGGAAATATCCACAGAAAATGTGGAAGAAAGAAAGTTGTCCCCAGATGTCATTGTGATCCTCCAGTTGCAGCTAAGTGACTAATTCCTCAGATCCCCATGTCACCTTTAAAAAGAGCAAGAGAAAACTGGATGACCATTTAGCTGTTTTCTAAACAAACCTAAGGAAATTTGTGCAGCATTGCCATCCCGGTCACCATGTACTACCAATTAAATAGACTATAAAATCCTTTTCTTTTCCCAGAATGGAATGCACATGAGATTGTTTCCACTTCTGCCAAGATTCCTGCATTCTCTTTCATCTGCTGTGTCCCATCAGTAGTGCAGAGACTGTAGGTCAAAGAAACAGTCCCTTGCAGTACCGATGTGGAATAGTTCTATGTTGTAATATTCCTATATATATTCCTCTATATATACGTATTTATATACACACATACACATACATATTTCTGGTTTTCCTGTAAGGAAAAATCTTATTCTGTATAAATTCTGTGTCTCATTCACTGATATTCTGCCAACCAGAAGCTTGACTCCCTAATAGAAAAATCATTCTCAGTTAAGCACTTTCTGTCAACGCCCTCACACCTTTTATTTCCTCCTCCCAATAAAAAACTATGAACTTACAGAAGACTGCAGCTTATCCTCTTTCATCACGGTCTATTTTGCAAGGTGAATGAGAGCAGCAACAGAAGCAGTCAAAATAAGATAACTGAGGAGTTGGCACAGAAGCAAATAAGCAAGACTGAACAGCTGAGGATGGAGAAAAGGAGGAGATGGGGAAGGAGCTAATCAAGAGAAAACAGGGTGGAATGGCAGTCTGAAACTGTTTTTTAATATGCTAAGAATTTTTGTGGGATCAGGGATATGTGCTGTCATGGCTTCACAACAGGAATGTTTAAGTTTCATGCACATGAAATAGCTGCTTTAATTGAGTTTAAGAGACAGTCCTAGTTCTATTTAAAGATTTTTATCTTTTGTTTAAAAATATTGCTGAGGTCAAGTAAGCTTGATTAATTTGTAGTTTCCTGGAATGACAAAATAAGTTAGCTTCTCAGAGCAATGCTGCAAGTATGGCAATGCAACCAAGTTTGTCAAATGTTCATTTCACAATTAGAAAAGAGAATACAGAGAAAGACTGTATAAAATAACCTTTAAATCTTGAAACAACTCTTAAAACTATCAGAAAAGAGATTATAGAGTAGAGGAGAATGCTGCATTGCAATAATGTCATTTTCATAAGTTCTTTGAGGCATACATCTCAAGTCTATATGAATCTGCAAGTACAATCTACATAGTAATAAAAAATCCTTGCTGCAGCTCCTTAGGTCCAGTTAAAATCTCTGACTACTGTTTGACTTTTAGTCCATCTTCTGTATTTGAGTAGTTTGATTTTGCTGTGTAACAGCAGATTCAAAGGACCGCAGAATGATACCTCTGTATTTGTTATTACTAGTGCAATATCATGTGTAGAAAATATAATTCCTACTTTTCTCATTCTAACTCTTCTACCTTCCTTTACAGAGAACAAACAATAAGCAGGTAAGACCTAACTGCTCACCCACTTCTTGAAAACCACAAGGAATCATATATACAAACAGACCTTTTTTGGTTGAGGCATTGCACTAAAAACCAAGTTTTGTTATGATCTAATAGGCAGTGTATCCCTGGACATTTACAGGAGGAAAAACACAGTGATCAAGTATTTAGCTGCTATAAACTGTCATAGAGCAAAAAGTGAATTGTGTTATAGTATTTACAAGTAAATATGTGACAGGTAGTCCAGTAACTATTGTTTCACTTAATCCTACAGTTTTTCCTTTGTAACGCCAATAGCAGTAATCTAGAAAGCAGGTCTAGCACAGATTAATGCAGTTCTATTCCCAACACAGAGGTTACAGTCTCAGTAGATAGAAGGTACATACATAGGCAACAGGGGTTCTAGTTTCTTAATGCCAGAGCCAGGCCTATTAAGCCAAATTCTCCTTTCTTATTAATTTTTCCAGTTTTATTCACGTATGACAGCATGGAACATAATGATGATGTAAATCAAGTGAGAGAAAAGCCAGGTGCAAGAGAAATAGAAATGGATTTAGTTTGTTGTGCAAGAAGGAACACTCTTTTTCACGTCAGATTTTCAGTCTGGCAGGCTGAATTTCTTGCTAAATTCTGATGGCCCCATTCGACATGTGCCTGTCTTTTGCAAATGCAAAAGTATAATTAAAGGATAGTTTAAAGAAGAGTTACAAGGTTAGGTCATGTAGCATGTAGAACTGGGGAGGAAAACAGACTCTCTATTACAGCTAAAGTACCATTCTTTCTTCTGTTTATTTGCTTTCTCCTTGCGTATATTATTTACCCAGGCTATGAGGTGTTCTTTTTTAACCAAAATCCATTTAAATCCACATTTAAATCCAAGACTGCTTCATCCCTGTGACAGAGGAGAACTGAAAAGCAATGCAGTTTAGGCTCAGTGTGTCTCTAGTATTGAGGGATGGCATCTGGTAGTCACAGCTGTAGCCCTCAACTGGAAACCACCCTCTTGAAGGAGAAAGAAGCATCAGTTGCATCAGTCACTGCAGTTTCAGTCTGCAAATACAAATTGCATTGTTTGAAATAGCAGTGTAGGAAATTGTACACTTTTTTAAAAATTGCCTGGAGTTATACTGCTGTTAAGTGTACTCTCTAGAACTGAAAATAGTGCCACATGAAATATGAGTAGCGGATACCTCCTTACTATTTTTTACAATAAGAAAAGCATTCACTTTGAAACACAGCAATTCTGACTCTGGTAATGACTACTGCAGTGCAAACCAAAAGCAACGAAATCACTGAAGACCAAGGATGTGCTCTTTAATTTGTAAAACATGAGCCTGGCTCATACTGTAAATCTACAGAGCAGTTGTGTCTTGTTTGTCACCCTGCTACCCCTTTCTGGAGACCACTGCTCCCACAGCAAAGCTGGTAAAAGCAATGGGAGCATATGTTATCTGCTTCAATGTAGTCTCACGCATTTAGTTTTATTTGCTACAGAAATGCAAGAGTGACTGAGCTATCCTGAATGATGTAGTAGTAAAGCAGATGAGAGGAGTGCTTACTCAAGGAGTGTACATTGCTCCTGCAGGACCCTGGCCGGGGAAACAGGGACACCCATCCAAAAACTTCCCATCACTTCAAAACAACGGCTCTTTTTTCAGGTGGTGGTCACATCAGGAATGAGGAAACAGCGATTCTGGTCAAAGGCAGCGCGCTCCATTTGAAAACTAAATTTAACAAGAATAATGCAGGCTAATTGTTCAGCACAGCTTGTAGTGAATGTACAGTGGTGCTTCAGTGAATCTGTAGAGACTAGCTATGGTTTCGCTGCGATTCACAGTGTAAACACCTAAGTAGCTGAGAAAGCATTAATGCTTTTTGAACATACGGCTTTCCATTATGAATAAGAAGCTGAAGCTCGATAATGGATTTGGGCCTATGTGTGAAAGGCAGAGCAGACCTACCTGAAGAGCATTTTGTGCCCAAATGCACCCCCACAGCTGAAGCCTTTACATCCCATGTTACAAAAGAAAGCCTTACATTCAGCAGCGGGCCAGAATATCACCCTCCGCTTGAGCTTCTATGCAAAAAAAAAGTCAAGCTCCACTTTGGAAGACTATTGCTGAGCAAGAGAATAGTAAAGACTTGAACAATGCCACTGTTGTTCTAGTTTAGAGCGCGCCCTTTTCTTAGCAATTATTTCAAAAATCAAACATAACTGTTGTAAAGCATAAGATGTTTGGCACATCAGTGTCAGTTGCACCTCACTACCTAGTAGCAATGTGAACTTCACAGCTGCAATATGAAAAATTAAGGCACTCTGGCTTGATATTTAGAGACTTACAGAACAAATTTCTCCACAGCAGGCTAGCTTGAATAGCTGGGAGTGAGAAGCTCACTTCATATCCTCCTGTTTCTCTGACAGATTCCTAAGAGCACAAGACCCTTGGAGTTGCTTTTGCAATTAGAGTAAACCTCTTTCCAAATCACCTCCCTGATTAAAGTACTCCTCTTGCCACAGCCTTTCAAAACACCCATCACTGATTTAGTAACTACTGTCTTGGAGTGAAATTGTCCAGGAGGCTTTTATCTGTACCAACAGCAGTGCAAAGCCTTTCACGTTCACCTGCACATAGCTCCTTTAAGGACTGGCTTCTGTCTTACTTCCTGTTGATTTCTCGTATGCATTTAAAGAAATCTTCTTTACTACTCATCTCAAAGTAGTGGTAAAGCGATTTGGTGACAGCTGAATTTATCCTGACTTCTATCTGCTATTTAATACTCTGCTGACTACAGCATCTTCAGTTATGTGTAAAACACCTTTGATTATGACCTGAGCTGTACTTATTATGACTATTCAGTCCAATTCAAGATAAACAATTTGAGGAACTCTACCGTGATGCTGAAGAACAAGTAGAAGAATGAAAAAATTATACAAATTTAATAAAAAAGGCATTACCTGTAGGGCCCTAGAGCCACATACTAAATCCCAGCCTGCTTACAACTGCATCACTTAGCCAGTCGATGGCCCCTGCACCCTGTTTGCCCAGTGTCAGGGGAAAGAAGCCAAAGACTCCTGGAATGCAGTTCTGAAGTTCTCCCTCCTCCTGGCCCCAAGACTTTTCTAGTCCGCAGCATCCACAGGAAGCACTGGGGGAAGAAGGACCCTTCATTCTCACCCAGTGTATAACTTGATGACTAGGCCACAGTCCAAGGAGGTGGATTATGAGGATGTGAAGCTTTTTCACAAATTTTTTTTTTTTCCCATCTTTGTTTACCCGGGCCCTTATTCAGGGTCCTTCAGTGTAAACACGAGAAAGGCTCGTCTGTGAGAAAAGGAGACATTTCTGAGGCTTAATGTAGTCAGTTCTGATGGCATCTTAACACAGGCAGACTCAGACACCGTGCCTTCTGCTCCTGGAATGGCTTCCTACACAAGCCACACAAAGGCGCAGAACACAACCAGAATAGGTTGCAGTACTAGGTGAGAAACTCCCAAGCCTGTCAATGCAGAACTTCTTGGGCAATAGCTTCTTTCTAATAGCCTCTTTCCCTAGCAATTGTCCTTTCTGTATCAGTGCCTGATAAAAATTTCATTTCCTCTATATCATTCCCACAGAAGATTTTAATTATGTGCTCACTGCAGCTGCCTCTCAGCTAGGAGGGAGTCTTTGCTCAGCTTTCCTAAGTCATAGAAGTAGCTCCTCTGTGCCTTAATTTCTCCTATTACTCTGATGCCCCCTTCCTGTCTTACACAAACGATACTAAATATATGGGCATCAGGTGTTCCCTGCGTGGATTTGTACTGTTCATGTCACTAGGTGATCACTCATACATGTCCTAGTGGCAGAGTTGCTAAGCTTGCAACAGAAGACAAATAAGAGGAATAAGTTTCAATAGCCTTTCAAAGTCATAGTTGCTCTGCCATGTAGGTGAAGGCTGAACAAGTATGAAGTACTGGGAGTTGGAGTTTGTGGTGGGAAGAATACAGCACTGGTAAATACTCACATTTAGCTCAGAAGAGGCTGCTATAAGCGAGGAGGCTTTAGTAAATCTGTCATGAAGACTCTGAGGCACTAAGACAAAGACATTTGCTACATTTCATAAGTACAGAAAGAGGAGGTTTAAGAACTTGAGTGGAGACGTCAAGTAAATTAGAGCAAAACTGAGATTAGAAACTAAGACTTCTATTTCCCCATCCTGGAGTACATCAGATTTGTATTGTTTCTCTTTTAGAGACTAAGCCTACATCCCTAATTCATATGACCAGTCCCATAGAAACTAGTGAGAAAAGAGTCAGGACCAAGCATTTAAGCTGCAGTCTTATGGTTTTGTTGGCTTTTTTTTTTTTTAAACCCAGCACCTATGCTTTCTTAGCACTTAGTATCTAAACTATGATAATAAAGCTAATTAGGAATAATAACACGTTACTATATTCCAAAGGCTCCAAATTATATTTAGCAAACAGGCAGGCTTGCTACTGAAGGTATAACGTATGGTATAAGAAAAACATACAGAGCTATTTGCCAGCCTAATTAATGAGTCTGGTTAAGCTAAGTCATATTACACCTGAACATATGACACACTCTTGAAAGATTGCCACCTCTGTGCTCATTACAGGTCCACCCACAGGAGATGACTGCAGCCATTTACAGAAGACACATTACATCTGAACTAGTCACGGGTGCTTTCATGATTCCACCACATGCCAGCAGATACTGTACCATAGTCCTTGTGACTCTTCATCTGAAGAACTGTAATGGTAACTATAAGCATTAGGATCAGGATGGAGCTGGAGATGGTCTGGAACCAAAAATCTCTTAACTTTGCAATAGTCATGCAATAACATGTGGATTTGGCAACTGGAAGATGAACTGCTTCGTTGCCAAATACAGCAAATGCCCCTAAAAGAGCCTGCTCTTCCATTTGCGTATCACTTCAGAACTCACGGAGCAGAGTGGCCTTGAAACCTGGCATATAGTAATGCACAGTAGTAATGTGGTTTGTTAAATTTCCATTACAGACATGTGGGTACGATCAGGCCACTATGAATTTTACTACTGCTACTCTCACAGAACCAGTCATGGTGACTGATACACAGGGAAGGTTCACGCAGTTTGGTGTAGTCACTCTTGGGTACCTGCGGGTTGTTCCTCCTGTGCCTTACATGATCCATACAGGCAATGCCATAGACATTGCTCACATCTCTACTTTTTGTAGTTAGAATAGAGGAAGAGCCTGGCTTCTCCCTTCCTGTGCCACACAAGCCTGCAGGGAGTGCACTTTGCACGAGGAGCAACAGGCAGGATCAAAAAGACACGTCTTGAAGAATACTACAGTGTCTGCCACCGCTCACACAAAGAAGACTTAGCAAAACATGGGGAAAGTGTGGGCTGCAGCTTCTCAAGTGCTAACAGCTATTCTGTCTGCACTCCATTTACATAATTAAGAAATGTTATTGAAACACTTGTGTGAGAAAATATCTCCCTCCCTTTCAGCAGTATATGCCTGCTACTGCACCAGCCTTCAGAATAATTGTCAGGGGGATTTACTTTGCCCTGTGTTCACCAAGCAGCAAGACCATGGTCCACAACTTGTAGTCTCTACAGCATAAGCTGTAGGAATGCCGTTTTGATGCTTTGAGTCACTATGCTCCTCAAGACATCTGTCACCACACTTCCCTCCACCTTTTGAAGTTCTTTACAACCACTATGCTTTTCCACAGCTAAGTATTCTGCTAGAATCTATCAGCCCCTTTTCTTCAGAGTAGCTGCAGCAGCAGCAGCATTTGGTAGGTGTACGGGGTATTTACCCCACAGAGGCTGTTATCCTGGACTGCTTACAATTACAGAAGAAGAAATAGTCCCGTAAAATTCCTCTTTTGCCACCACACACCTAGGAATCAAATGACTGGCTAGGAAACAGCTCAGGAGACAAAGTTCAGACTCAAAACAAAACCCACAAAGCTTCCTCTGAAGATTGAAAAGCAGCATGCTAGTTGTATGATAAATCATACATGGTACTACTGACTTTGCCTTGAGAACATGAGACACGTTCAGCTGAGGACAGTGTTGAATGGCAGTGCTGTTGTAGCTCAAGTTCACAGGTAACATCAGGCACCACCTGCTCCAAAGATGCTGACCAAAGAGAAGAAAGGAGGATTTTGCATTGATTCTAGTCTGTAAGAATTATGTTCTTAGGCTGTCTACACAATAGACAAATTTTATTGCTATTTAGGGTTTCCCATTGAATGAAGGTAGTCCTTACCCCAGGATTGCCCCAAGAGTTAAAAATAAGCAGTGGGCATATTTGTGAGAGCCACGTGAGCCAGTTGCTTAGTGTCCCAGATAAAGGTTTTCTCATCACGCTTCCTGAGGTGTATGTTTTGAGGCTCAGGTGATACAGCTCACAATGCTGGATTCTCTGGGAATGCCTTTAAGAATGAGTCTAATCTTCACCACCACCACGGGTATGTGCTCACATGCAGACAAATATAAAGAACAACTTGACAGAGGAACTGTCAGGACTGAGGTCAACAGCAACTGTTTTCTTGATCATCATAGCTAGCTTGACTCAAATCTGTCTTTTAAGTAGTAGATGACTAGTTATGTGTATATGTATGTGACACGAACATGCATTTACATATAGAACACCATGTCAGTTGTGTCACTAATGACATTACTACTATCAGTTCCCACACAAAATTTGCAGATTTTAACACCTTTATTATTGACACATTGATACAATAAAGTATTCATGCACATGGTCATTTTAAGTATGTGAATAGCCGCATTCATACTGGTGAGGTTCATGTAATTCGAGTCGTGTATTCTTCAATGTCTGCATCTTAAATCCTAGTCAACACCTACAGTAGCTTAGTATGGATCACATTATTATATAAATCTGCTCTTACCTTCTTTTAGACCCCTTGTGTGGTTTTCCATTTCCCAGCCCCCTCAATTTCTGTGTCTTATGTTTCTGGGACCTTTAGTATTCCTGACTGCAGCAGGCTCAGTGCCAAGCCATCACCCACTCTTGCAAGCAACCTTGCACATTCATTTCAGCATCCAGATCCTTCCACCTCTGTCTGGCAAGTGCTTCCACTCTTCCTAGACTGACTACCTTTACACTGCCTTTCTGTGATGCTCCTCTCTCTTCCCTGACATTCCAGCTTGCTCACCTCAGTAGTAGAGATGTTTCTCTTTTTTTAATGGTTTTCCCTCAAGCTCTCTAATCCCTTCCTTCTGGCCTTTCCTCTCCCAGAAACTCATTAGTAAATGAGGCAGAAAGCTGCCTCGCAGCTGTGCACGTCCATTTGGTTTTCTGTGTTGATGTGAGGCAATTTTGGTAATGAATGTGTAGCAGAGACTTGTTCTGTACCTTTCTGAAATCATGTAAGAGATTGTCTAGGATGGCATATTTACTGTCTTCTGAGATAAGTCTAGAACCATGATCAACGCCTGTTGATGATTAAAGCAACTCTAGACACTCCTCAGCTCAGCTGAGCGGCTCCTTTCATTGCTATGAAGTTTTATTGCTATCTACATCCTCGTTGTGAAAATGACTACACAGCTATAGTAGCTAATTTCCTATACTGCTTCCACCCACCACCAAATTTCAAGGCTAGACACCAGATTTATAAAGCTATAATTGCTAGGACATGCTGATTAGGCATCTGAGTGGTTTTACAAAAGTGCCCAAAGAGTAGGCATTGCCAAGCAGAGCGCCAAGTCCCTAGTCCAATACCTTCCCAAGCCTTTAAATCCACACAGAGTTCCTCAGTCACGTACAGAAGGCTGAGCTGCTGTCTGGAAGCAGTGAAACCTCCCTACATACTACACGAACCTGGCTACTCCACAGCCTGACTTGTGCAGAGTCAGGTCAGAGTTGCCTTTTCATGTACACATGGCTCTCAGTTAATGGACAGGACATTCCGCAGTTGTTTGAACAGCAGAAAACTGATACAAAAGCATGCACTTTAAAGTACACTCAGGAACTCACAGGGTCTCCTGTGGTTTACGACCCATGACTTGAAGATTACCTGTCCTCGTACCTATATGCTCATGTTTAGAGAAAAAAATACTAATATACCTTTAGAAGCATAATACAAATGAAAATGTTCTCACTGATTCTCATCAGGGACAACTGTATCTGTGCCATTTCTACAGCAGCTTGCTTTGATGGATGAAATCAGAGGAATTTAGAAGGTAATATAGCTCTCAGCCCACAGCACTAACGCAGCCACATCCAGTTCACCTTCTGTAAGGCCCCAGTTTCTGTGGTGTTGCAACCGTAACAATCACAAAAACTCCCGTAGAACTGATTTGTTTTTGTCGTACTGAATCACTGAGACTTTTGAATCAGCTCCCTCAAAAATAAACCAGTTTTATATGAGATAGCTGTGCAACCTTTATCATGCAGAGATAATGAAACTAGCCTATATCCAAAGGCCACTTTGTTGTCTGTCTCGCCTAACACACTGAAAACTAACTGTTACTGTAAGATTACGGAGAAAGCCACACTAATTACTGCCTTGAAAGGATCATTTGCCTTCAGTGCCCCGATCTTACTTAAGCGGCCATTTAAGTTATCCCCAAACCCTTTGTCTTCAACTTTCATAAAGATGCAAATAACGAACATAAGACTAATCATTAATAAGCATAATTAATTGATAGCATTGTTACATATTGATATTGAATTGTACTTTCTCCTCTGAACGTATAAATGGGATCAACTGTCTCTGTCCCCTTTAAAATGAAGGGTGACTGAAGTGAAGGGTGGCAAAGTAACTCACCCAACTTCACCTATGGAAGCAGCAAGCGTTTGCAATGGAATCCAGATATCCTACCTCCCCGGCCAGCACTGTGCCTATAGGCCCGCATTGTGAATGTTTCCAAAGAAACCTAGGGCAGATTAAGGTGGAAATTTTCTTTCCTCATGGCTCAGCCTCACCCATAAACAGTTATGCTACAAGCTAAGGCTATCTAGAACGTACTGGGGAAATATTTACAGTGTGGCTAGTTGAGTTATGCAAGGTATCTCATACTGTCTTGTCTGGGGGAATTACCATTGCGCAATTTGCGGTGGGGTTTTACAAAATTGCAATTCTGACCTTTCAGGAAAGCAAACCCGCAGTGCTGATTTATTTGCTGTTCATCTTCCTCTCGTGTAATCTTTGCTTTGACTCATGGAAAATATTGGTGCACCTCTTGCGTTTTTCCTTTGAAGTGATACCATAGCTTGCTGATCGTTTTTGGTTAATTGCCTTTTTATGTTCTTGCCCTCGTTTCACGCGTAACATATATGATGCATCATCAAAGGGACAGCGTATTTCCTTAGGCTGGCGGTAAGGCAGGCTCATCTCGCCTTAAAGTCTCTCCTTACATGGCCTGCTGGGAAATGTAGTGCTAAGAATAAAGATGATTAGTAATGTCTACATGTACTCATGTTCCAAGTCTACTGAATTTGAAACGCTGTAGTGTATAATTTTAGAAGCACTGTAAGTTTGTGAAAAATATTATATGGTAAGGACCTGTCAGAGTTGGCACACTGATTTGCATTGCTACTGAATTTAATGCTGAGTGGTCTTCTGCAGCCTTGGACTCTGAGCAACTCTTTCAAGTACTAATTATGAACACTCGCAAGAAATACAAACCTTTGCATTCTGACCACGTTGATCAAGATCACATCAAAGAAATCACCATTTGCATTAATCTTGCCTTCTAGAAGGATGTTCAATCTTGTGCTTGGTGTAATAAGAGGCAAGAGATTCATCTTCAGATAGCCTTGTGAGGTGGATTACAGTATTTGCACTGTTTTGACAGGAGGAAGTTAAAGCACAGGGAGACAGAGTTTGTCAAAATTACAGAGAAATCCTAGCAGAAAAGGGATCAGATTCCTTAGCATCCCAGCTATGAGGCCAGAGCACCTATTCCTCATACTGTTACAGGTACCAGAGACAAAAAACCATGGCGATTGCCGATCGACGGCTTAATCCTAAACCACATTCACTGGAAGAATTAAATGCTGTGTTAGGATCATGTGCTCAGACCTCACAGCTATGGCTCATATTTGGGCTGAGTCAGTAAGAAACATTCCTGAAAGTTCATGTGTACTCACTGAACAAATGTAAACCAGGAGCAGACAGCAGTGTTTTATAAACACCCATCTGCTGCACAGCTGTTTACTGCATTAATACACTATCACATGCTGTTATTAAGGTATCACTACACCAGCTTCATGCAATACTTGCAGTAGTATTTACAGATGTTTAGAACTGCAGTTGGCACCCAACGCAAGCAGTCTATCTTCCTCTGAACACACCCCTCCAATCTTGCCACAGGTTGCTGTTACAATGGTTTAATAAAAAGGTAAGATAAAACACTACCAGATTTATATTTTTTCATCAGATACATTTTTGAAAGCTAAAACTCTGGGGGTTTTGTGTGTGTGTGCAACAGCACACACACATCTTGTTGCGGCTTAACTCCAGCCAGCAGTGAAATACCACGCAGCCGCTCACTCACGTGCCCATCCCCAGCAGGATGGGGCTGAGAATGGAAGAAGAGTAAAACTTGTGAGCTGAGGTAAAGACAGTTTAATAGGACAGCAAAGGAAGAGGTAATTAACAGTAATAATAATAGAATATACAAACCAAATTATGCACAATGCAATTGCTCACCACCAGCTGACTGATGCCCAGCCAGCCCCCAAGCAGTGGCTGCCACCCCTGGCCAACTCCCCCCAGTTTATATACTGAGCACGGTGTCATACGGTATGGAATATCCATACCGTATCCATATTCAATATCCTTTGGCCAGTTTGGGTCAGCTGTCCTGGCCATGCCCCTTCCCAGCTTCTGGTGCACTTCCAGTCTCCTCACTTGCAAGGGAAGGGAAGCTAAAAAGTCCTTGACTTAGTATAAGCACTGCTTAGGAGCAACTAAAACATCAGTGTGTTATCAACATTACTCTCATACTAAATCCAAAACACAGCACTATACCAGCTACTAGGAGGAAAATGAACTCTATTCCAGCCGAAACCAGGATGCATCTCAAAAGAGGACATTCTTTACATTATCTTCAGCTAATAAGTAAGCATATTTGACAGCAAAGACAAGGAGACACCTTCTGACTCTTCAGAAGTACAAAGGCATAGGAGTTCTTTTTGTAGCAACAGACCACAGAAATACAGACATACCTACACAGCATAGGAACAGTCCGTTTCCAGTGTTAAAGTGTAC
Source organism: Chionis minor (assembly GCA_013398295.1). Lineage (NCBI taxonomy): Eukaryota > Metazoa > Chordata > Aves > Charadriiformes > Chionidae > Chionis > Chionis minor. Next base: position 241,902 of record VZSF01006297.1, read on the forward strand.
TTTCACAGCTCTTAAAATGACAACCTTTTTCTTAGGTCGGTATTTCATTCTTTTTCCAAGATCTTCTTTTCCCATGTCTTATCCAAGTTTTATACAGAGGGGAGTCTAGTGACTTTTGCGGAGTTGATCCCAGTTTGCATCACTGTGAGAGAAGCCAAGCTTTCTCACCTACATATCTTCCTGCTACTTCACAGGGACACAGAATAGCTGTGCATTCTGGCATCAGTTACATTACAGAATGGTCTAAGTGTTACCGAAGAGGCTGGGAACACACTGAAATAGACTGAGATAATGCTAACATTTTTCTTTTAAACAAAAAAGCAACCTACTGAAAATTACTTTGAAAGCTACATATTCCTATTCCCTCCACAACTCCTCTCTAATTTGAGCCCAAGTGAAACACTCCAGCATGGTTTGTGTGTTCCAGCATATTTGATTTTTATTTAGCTATAATACTGGATCATCATCAGCTCGTCAGCACAGTTACCCTTTGGTAACTGTGATGGTCTACTAACTTCACCATTTTTGTTGTAGACTACCCTGTTTGTGAATGATGCACAACACAGAATCATAGAATGGTTTAGGTTGGAAGGGACCTTAAAGATCATCAAGTTCCAACCCCCCTGGCATGGGCAGGGACACCTCCCACTAGACCTGGTTGCCCAAAGCCGTATCTAGCCTGGTCTTAAACACCTCCAGGGATGGGGCCTCCACAACCTCTCTGGGCAGCCTGTTCCAGTGCCTCACCACCCTCACAGTAAAGAATTTCTTCCGGACAGCTAACCTAAATCTACCCTCTTCCAGTTTAAAGCCATTCCCCCTCGTCCTATCACTACATGCCCTAGTAAAAAGTCCTTCCCCTGCTCTCCTGTACGCCCCCTTTAGGTACTGGAAGGCCGCAATAAGATCTCCCCGGAGCCTTCTCTTCTCCAGGCTGAACAGCCCCAACTCTTTCAGCCTCTCCTCATAGGAGAGGTGCTCCAGCCCTCGGACCATCCTCGTGGCTCTCCTCTGGACACGCTCCAGCAGGTCCACGTCCTTCTTATGTTGGGGACTCCAGAGCTGGACGCAGTACTTCAGGTGGGGTCTCACGAGAGTGGACTAGAGGGGCAGAATCACTTCCCTTGACCTGCTGCCCACACTTCTCTTGATGCAGCCCAGGATGGGGTTGGCCTTCTGGGCTGTGACTGCACATTGCTGGCTCATGTTGAGCTTCTTGTCGATCAGCACACCCAGGTCCTTCTCCTCAGGGCTGCTCTCCAGCCATTCCTTGCCGACTATAGTCTTTTTTCACAGGGAATTCCTAAACAAACAGCTTTCATGCATTTTGTAGTTCAGCTGTCTTTGAATTTCCATCAAATCTGATGCGTCTCAGATATGTTGAATCTGAGTAAGCACTGGGCCAGTGATCTGCATGCATGCAGTAAATCCCATATGCTTAATATCCACATCAATACATACATCAGCTCTGCAATTTGTGCACTATAGGTCCAACATCCCTACATTAGGATTTACTGCAACTGTAACACAGGGATGATCTTTCCAAATGCAGTTAATCCAGAGAACCTGGTTTCTCAGCAACACCAAGCTCCAATTGCTCTTTCATTTGAAACATTATAAGGTAAGTGAAAGCATCCATTGCTAAAGAGATAGCTCCAATTATTGTTGTGTCCCTTGTGGTAATGCCTGCCTGGCTTTTTGTTCTACAGCAGCTGATATTCCACCCTGAAATATATTTGTACAACTTCTATTAACTAAAAGAGAAAACAGTAACAGAAGTTTTTCTGTTGTTAATATGGCTCCCTCCACTTGATGTATTGAGCAAAGGCCGTACCCATGCCTGAAGACAAAGTTAGAAATTTAAAAAACTAAATTAAAATAGAAAAAAGTAATAGAGACTAGAATTCAAGTCTGTCTGTTTTGTTGGATTTTAAAGTTATTTATTACCAGTATAGCTTAAAATTTTTAATCATCAGAGACAAATAATAAATAAATTTTGCCTCAAAGGCTGGCTAGAAAAACCTGCAATTCTACTTTCCATAGAAAATTGCATTTTTGAATTATTTTGTTAAGCAAGGAAAAAAAGAAATCAAACCATTTAAAACACCATAGGAAAGAAAAGAACAGGCACCAGTGCCAGAACGTCAATTGCTTCTGAGTTTACAATATTATCTTAAAATAGAGAGTACCAACTACCAGCTGACTGTTATTCTTGTTAACCCATTTTTTATCTTTTTTTTTTTAAATTGGAAAAGTTCTTTTAGATGTCAGCAGATAATTCTGATTTCAGTGTCTTGAAGAAGCAGGCTCAAAACGAAACCTAGTATCACAGGGGCTTGAACCTGCATTAGTAACTTCTAGAGCAAATCTTACTAGTCAATCACTGACTCTGGGATGAATTTTTCTCTTTCAAGTTTTTTTTTTTTTCTTTCTTCCTTTGTCATGTCCCGTTCCGCCCCCCCCCCCTTCCTGCAAACCACTTTCCTTCCATGAAACAATACTTTTGATGTCAGTTTTTGTGGACTTCTCCTATCTGCTTTAACTGTGGTTTTAACGTCTGCAGCTTATTATCAATATGAACGGATGTAAGTAAACTACAGTAAAAGTGTTGATTTATGCATGCTGGTAGATGGAACCATAAAGGCCAAAAGCAGTTACTGCCCTCAGCTGTCTGCTCTGTTGCTTTTCCTGAGGTTGCTCCTGTAGAATGGACAGGTTAACAGGACACACAACTTCCAGCTGGTTGCTGTTCACTGTTCAGTGAACTAAATTGAAATTAGCTATAATTTACTCTCTAGTAATTATAGGCATACTTTTTCCAAATCATTGTACTGTCTTCCCTTACTTTACTGATTTTTTTATATGCTCATTTTGTTTCTTTCAAAGGCACAACTGTTACACTTTCAAAGAGCTTCTCTTATATTTTAGCACTGTTACAGAAACATACATAATTAAACTCAAAATAAAGCAGTTGTTATATGACTAATATGAGTAAACTAAACCAAAACTCTTCACTAACCTTTCTGGAACTAACAGAAGTCTTAATTTTGTTGAACTACTGCTAGCTTTTCATTTGTGCTAACCCCAACAGTCTTCATTTCAGTAGTACAAACAGATCTCAGGGGAGGTTAGAGTTTTTATACCTTCCCATCAGGCACCAACAGACCTTAAATACCCTGAACAGCAGCACCTGGGCTGTCTTGCCTATAAGCCCACCTGGAAGTGCTATTTGAGTTCTGCCCTATGCATCCCTTACTTGTGCTGCCAGGAGCCATGAGGTTGGAGCTGTCCTAATATGAAGGACCAGCGATATGCAGACAGTAGCTATGGAGTAGATATGGCTGTGTCCTCATTAACCAGCCCCCAGCAGTGGTAGGAGAGAGGTGGTTTCTGCTGCCTGATGACCACCGAACGAGGCAAGTTAACGAGTCAGCTCTGATACCAGCCTGGGAAGCCTAGGGAGCAAGTCAGAACTGGCAGGGGATGTGCTGGGTACCTGCCCAGGTAGGGGCTGGGTGCTCAGGCCTGAGCCCACCTGCAACATGCCCCACGCTGTCATGAAAGCAGTTACCCTACCAGAGACAGAGAGGTGTCATCCAAGATATTGGGAAGAGGGAACCAGGATGAATGGCTTAGTGTGTGTGTGAGGGGGGAAACACAACAAAACACTGGAAAAACCCAGGTGTGGGTTTAAACCTGAACACCACAAGAAGCAAATCATAGAATGGTTTAGGTTGGAAGGGACCTTAAAGATCATCAAGTTCCAACCCCCCTGCCATAGGCAGGGACACCTCCCACTAGACCTGGTTGCCCAAAGCCATATCTAGCCTGGTCTTAAACACCTCCAGGGATGGGGCCTCCACAACCTCTCTGGGCAGCCTGTTCCAGTGCCTCACCACCCTCACAGTAAAGAATTTCTTCCGGACAGCTAACCTAAATCTACCCTCTTCCAGTTTAAAGCCATTCCCCCTCGTCCTATCACTACATGCCCTAGTAAAAAGTCCTTCCCCTGCTCTCCTGTACGCCCCCTTTAGGTACTGGAAGGCCGCAATAAGATCTCCCCGGAGCCTTCTCTTCTCCAGGCTGAACAGCCCCAACTCTTTCAGCCTCTCCTCATAGGAGAGGTGCTCCAGCCCTCGGACCATCCTCGTGGCTCTCCTCTGGACACGCTCCAGCAGGTCCACGTCCTTCTTATGTTGGGGACTCCAGAGCTGGACGCAGTACTTCAGGTGGGGTCTCACGAGAGTGGACTAGAGGGGCAGAATCACTTCCCTTGACCTGCTGGCCATGCTTTTTTTACACAGTCCAGGATGCAGTTGGCCTTCTGGGCTGTGAGCACACGTTGCTGGCTCACGTTGAGTTTTTCATCCATCAGCACACCCAGGTCCTTCTCCTCAGGGCTGCTCTCCAGCCATTCCTCACCGAGCCTGTATTTGTGTTTGGGATTGCCCCGACCCAGATGTAGGGCCTTGCACTTAGCCTTGTTGAACTGCATGAGGTTGGCTTGGGCCCACCAAAAAAATATGGACCGCTTCACGAATTTGCGTGTCATCTACGTTGGTGAAACCATCTATGTCGGTGAAAAAGGTGGGGGCGAGCCCCCTGCCTTACTCCCTTACCCTGCCTGTGCGCTGCGCTTGAGGTCAGCGCAAGGGCAGCACCGCGTCCCCGGGCAGCGCCGGGCCGCTGCTGCTCACCTCGAGGCCGCGCCTTGGCGCTGCTACGAGCGCCCGGGCCGCCGCCGCCGCCGCCCCGGGCCCGCCTTGCGCCCGCGGGCTGAGCTCTGAGGTGACAGCGGGGAAAAAGGCACCTCCGTCTTCCCTCCCTCCTTCCTTCCCGTCCCTCAGCCCCGCTCCGCGCCCGCCTGCGGCTGCCGAGACCATGTGGGTGAGGCGGGGAGCGGGGCTGAGGGCAGGGAGGCGGCGGGCGGGGGGAGGATGGAGAGGGGAGGGCGCTGCCCTGCGGCGGCCCGGC